>JANDBE010000028.1:38134091-38151685 GCA_024320915.1 Erigeron philadelphicus
AAACATCCACCACTTCTTCATTAACAATATAATTTTTTATATTTATCACATTTTTTGATCATAAGTAATGGAGCTAAAACACCCACCCACCAGTGATCGTTGCGAGAGAATAAATGTGCTTTTGTTGGGTCGGATAAAAACCCATTTGCTAGAATAAAGATGAGGATTTTGGATTCGGAAAAAAAAGAGTAATTTGAGTAGAAGATGGGGTTTAGAATCCAATATCGAACATATTTCAAGTAGGAAACGAATTGAGTACTTTGAAAAATGCGATCTTTGTTTAGTTGAGTTGGTCCCCATACGATATTTAAGGAATTTTTATATATGTATATGCGTGTATATATATATATATATATTCTGGTGATGTGATTTTGTTGAGTTGGGTTATATAATTTAGGGGAAAATATGAAGGCAAAGTTGTTATAAATCAAGATGGTAGCTTCAAAACAGTTAGCTTTTGGGATGTGTTTGGTGGGGAAGAGATGATGAATGATGATTGAAATGAAATCTGGAAATGGGATTGAGTGTGGAAGATGAAAAAGAAGAACATGGTGTAATGACAAATTTGCCCCTAACTTAACGGTCCAAATTGACGACTGTTAGTCACGGAGTGAAAAATGAAAAAATTGACCAACTTCAGAGTTTTTTCTGTAATTAATTCACTTAAGGGCAATAATTGAAAATTCTGCCAACTTGAGGGACCAAAAATGTAATTTTCTCAAAGTTATATATATATATATATAAAACACTAGGTAATCCTTTTGATGTTGTGATATCAATTTTTTAAATGGCGCAAAGATATCAAATATCATCAATTTTTAAATGCTAGATATTCTTTTGTTTTAATCAATTAATTAAAAGAGATCCAACTTTCTGAAAGTATTACTTACCAAGTTACCAAGTACCAAGTACAACAACACAAACGGTACTCAATTCCGACGAGTGTCGAGGTTTGAGGGAAGTGTGACGTAGACAGTCTTACCCCTACCCAATGGTAGAGAGGTTGTTTCCTAAGGACCTCCGGCCTAAGGTATAACCTTTGAAAAATAGTCTCAACGCCTAATCGAGACAAAACCGATATCGATCTCAGATCTAAAAAGAAGTCGGAGAGGAGAGAGAGAGTCTATATGTGTAGAGTATTGTATATCATATAAAAACGATTTCAATTCTTAAAGGGTGTAATATGAAACTTAAAAAAGCCTTCCCCTGCTTCCGAACTGGGGAAATATTTATTTTTGGAATAAACTTCTATATACATCTAAATAATCGATAGCAGTTGAATATACTGAATTTCACATATCTTCTAATTCTATAATAATAATAAGATCTAAAACCCCTATCTAACAAACATTATCTAAAAATATCTAGTAATTAAGATTAAAGATATGGAACCGATCCTAGTAGTAATAGTAGTTAGCTCTGTAATGATCGGAGGTCTGATCGCATTTTTAGCATTTGGAAGTTACTTCCGCCATCGCAAATCGGAAGTTGATTCAATCGCCGCCGCGCCATCAAATCTTAAAAATTCTTCAATTAAGCCTAAGAAATCTCAGCCTAAATCTCATCATCATCATCATCCTGCTCCTGCTGATAAGGTTCATTCAATCTCATTTTATATATATATATATATATATATATATGTATGTAACTGTTTTCAATTCACTTCCTAGGGTTTAATACATATAGATTTATGTTACGAATAGTTTATATATAGATAGTTGTTGTTACATGTTGATTCCTGTATTTTTGTGGATAGACAATAATAATTTCGTACACCGTTCGAAAAACGATAGATATGGATGCTCTTGTTATCCTAATAAGTTGCTTGTTTCGCTAACGGATATCATTAATGGTTGTGGATGTAGGATTTGAACAAGCGCCACCACCCATTAGACTTGAACACGTTGAAAGGTCATGGAGATTCGGTCAATGGCCTATGCTTCTCGTCGGATGGACATAGTTTGGCAACTGGTAATTCTCATCACAATTGTTTTAACCTTACATTGATAATGTTGCGTAACAGTCGTGGCAACTGCTGCAAAACAAATAAATTGTAGCCTAATGACCGAGTATGAGTTAAGTGCTCCGGTAACTGTTAGGCCATTTACAAAAAGTAATACATCCATTGGCTAATTCAGTATACATAATAGTATCATAATCTTAAATTACATGTTTATAGTAGAAGCTATATATTTTGGGGATAAGTGCACCGAAATGTATGTAACTATGACCGAAAAGTTATAGTGTACATGTATCAGAAACCTCTATTGTATGCACGAACTTAATGTTCAAATTATGTAAAATGGTATAAGTGGCACCTCATATGAGCTGCCACATGCAAGCTTTTTTATTGGTCAGTCATAGTTAGTTACATAACATGAACATTTTTACAAAGTTTATGCATACAATAGAGGTTCTGATAGTTCGTGCACACTATAACTTTTCGATCTTAGTTATCTACATTTCGACGCACTTATCCCTATATTTTATTATGTTGAAGTGGTTCTTAGGTGATTAAGTTACTAAACCTACAAGCTACAACACAGGTACCATTAGGTGTAGTAGTTGGAATCAGAAGGTCAACTTTTATAAGTTATTCTTGCTAAAAAAAACTATTAATTTAACATTGCTAAGTACTTACACATTATGGTATCTGATATGTGACATGTGACAGTAAATCAGGCTTTCAAGAGGCATTATCATGACAGCTGCTACTTTTGTGTTTGACCTTACCCTTCTGACATCAAACATTCTGTTGGATATTTAGGCTTAGCTTTAGCTTTTTCCCTGTGAAATCTCAGAACTGTAAAATGATAGTCATATTAAGATACAGCATATGCTAGTTATGCAAGTTTAGTTTTTCATATGTTGATGCTTTTGTACTGTTTATATGTTGTTTGTGCATGCAGCTTGTGATGATGGCGTAGTTAGAGTATTCAAGCTGGATGATGCTACAAGCAAAAGCTTCAAGTAAGAATTGATAGTCATTTTCTGTATTATGATTGATTATTCTTTTGCCTCAGATACCTATCAAATGAAAGTCCCACATTTTTCTCTAACTTCTATCATTTATCATATTGATATCTCAATGTAGGTTTATGAGAATCAATATTCCTGCTGGAGGTCATCCAACTGCAGTTGCATTTGTTGACGATGCTTCCTCAGTAGTTGTTGCTTCTCAAAACCTCACTGGAGCATCTTTATATATGTTTGGGGAAGACAACCCAAAAGGAGGTGATAATAGGCAACATTTTAAGCCTGAGCTCAAGTGGGAGGAACGTAATGTTCATGATAAAAAGTACATACTCACTTTATTTGGTACAAAAGCAACCTATGGGGCTGCAGATGGAAGTACAATAATTGCATCAAGTTCAGAGGGTATATTCCTATACTTGTTTTTCACTTGTTGCCTTTGATTGAGCTTTTAATTGAGTTGGCTTTTCTTTCTACAGAACTAATAAGTTTTGTTATTGAAAACTACTTCTTTTTTTTTGGTCTTTTATAGGTACTGATATCAAACTCTGGCATGGAAAGTCTGGAAAGATGTTGGGAAGTGTTGACACAAATCAGCTTAAAAACAATATGGCCACCGTATCTCCAAATGGGCGGTTTATTGCCGCAGCTGCTTTCACAGCTGATGTCAAGGTGACGTGCTTAAATAGCTATAGTATTTTTAAAACTACTTTGTAAATTAAATTCTTGCAGTGAGAGGATCTTTGCAGTTACTCATACACCATACTTGATTTGCCTTTATTTTTGGTCTTAAGATTTTGTATTGATTTCCTTAGATACATGAGATTCTTGACCTAAATATATTTTTCTGGAATGTTTAATTCCAATCTGGACATATGTGACCTTCTCCACTCCTGATAATCGTTTAGCGACTTATTGTTATGTATGCATCTTTTGGTTGTGCCATAATTCCATACAAAACAGACTGATTAGTAGAAAATCTGATATACTTGTCCTTTTAAGTGGAGATGTTTGGATATTCCATCTTATAGGATCTCATTTTGGTTTGATAACTTATTTTGACAGGTCTGGGAAATAGTGTATTCAAAGGATAGTTCGATTAAAGAGGTTACAAAAGTTATGCAACTGAAAGGCCATAAGGTAATTAACGTCCTCTCTTACCATACTCTGGCTCTTTGTTGGATTTATATTTATAAGCTTGTTTAAATTGAGGCATCTTTAATGCACCAACATAGTTAGCTTACTAGTAAATGTTTTTCTACCATTAATTTGAGGCATCTTTAATGGACCAACATAGTTAGCTTACTAGTAAATGTTTTTCTGCCAATAGTAGTATTTTGCTAAAACTAAGGCTCCTCGAGCATTGTCCATTTTCTTTCTGGCCTTTGTTGAACTTTTGGTTTTTGGAATGTGCAGAGTGCTGTGACATGGCTGAGCTTTACACCTAACTCTGAACAGATCATTACTGCATCAAAGGATGGCTCGATAAGAGTGTGGAACATTAATGGTATGTGTTATCGCATGAATGTGTCTATAACGAGTTTTTTGCATGCTATCTTGTTGCTTAGAAATATACTACTGTAGATAATAATTCATAATGCAAGTTACTTCTGTGAAATTGTGTTGATCTCTTGACTTGAAAGATGTCAAAATAATTTCCAGAGTTTTCCATGTCATATTTATTACAATAATGTTTTCAAAGGGTTTGTTTCGTGATTTAATATTTTTTATATTTATATGTTCCTAGTATTAATACTGCAAATTTTTGGAGCAATCTCCCAGTCACAAATTCATGTGTCCAGTTATTTTTTTCTCCTTCATAGGGCTTATTGTCTCAGTTCAGTGTCTTCTCATACTAAGTGATCCCACAAATTGAAATGTTAATCGGCTAGACCCATCTGTTTGTGGATAACGTATTCAGTTAAAAGCCTTAACAATAATTATGCTGTGCTTTTGAGGTTTCTCAACTGCCTTTTTGATTTTTGATAACTTTATTGCTATATGGACAACTTCTCTTCTAACATGTGTGATATGTTATTGTTGAAGTTCGATATCATCTTGATGAGGACCCGAAGACTTTGAAGGTGTTCCCGATTCCGCTTCATGATGCAAAAGGCACTACATTGCACTATGATCGTCTTAGTGTATCCCCAGATGGAAAGATTTTGGCTGTTACTCATGGTCCAATACTACAATGGCTATCTGCTGAAACTGGAGAAGTATTAGAAACAGCTGATAAAGCACATGACGGTACATCCAGTTCCTTTATCTGTCATGCTATCCTCAATTAAATTGTCCCTTTTTTTTTGAAAAAAATTCTCTTACGAAAAAGGTTACACTATGTTATCAATATGAATAATATTAAGAAGAAACTCTAATTCAAACAAGATAGATATGGCGTTTTGTCTATTGAGGAGTTGATAAACTTCGCCCCTAGTATGTAATATAACGGAGCATCATTTTACCTTTGTTGGCAGCTTCCTTATAGTATTGATATTATTAAAAGTTCCCTTATGATGTATATGTATGTATACAGGTAATATCACTGACGTCGCATGGGCAGCTAAACCTATTCCTGTGGGTAAGTAGTTATTTGTCTTCTACTGAAAAGGATACTGTGCAAGTCCTTATGAACAAAGTCTAAACGAATCTGACTCAAAACACGGGCTTTTCAAGCCTACATGTGGAACATATATTCTTTAGAGTTTAGCAAACCATGAGCCAAGCCCAAGCATTTTTGTGTTCAACTCTGAAACAAATCACTATCTGAGCTAACCAGGTCTTATATATATCTCATCAGGAGGCAAACAGGTGACTGTTTTAGCGACATCAAGCGTTGACAAGAAAGTGAAGTTGTGGGCAGCACCAGCTATCTGATAAACCATCAAAGCAGTCTGCAAAAGTATACTCCTATTACCAATAGGTGCAAATGCTGTGTCCTGAAAGTTCTCATCTTATGTTTCGGCTTTGGGAGGGCATCAGGCGAGAGAAAAAACATGGGTTTCTACCGTTTAAACTACATGCCTGAGAACATGTAACCGTGGCAGAGGTTTGGCATGTATGATCACAAAAATCGTCACTAGGTGCTCTGCCCCCTTGAACTACTGTTTCCATTGGAGCAAAAGTTATGCTAAATATATATGAGCGTTTAAAGTATGGATAATTTATATTTTGAGGAAGTTATTATTCAAAAGTGTCATGGTTTGGAACATGTTTTCCCAATTTTTTTTCTTAAGTTTCAAAACCTAGTGTTGTTTCTGGTATAGAATGTAAATCTATACAAAAAATGAAATCAATATCCGGAGCATAACTCCCCAATGACCATTTTAATTGACGACTAGAAATAAAATATTAGATTTTTTTTTTTTAACAGCGAGTTAGTTGTTAGTATGTAGTAAACCCAAGAAGAAAAATAAGAATTAAATTAAGTACGGTACAATATAGATGAAAACATAGATATCAAGGGAAATGGATATTCGAAGAGCAATTATGCTAGGATAAGCTACAAGATACATGTCAGTTTTTTTTGCTATAATTATTAAGCCTTTTCATGTCTTGTCATGACATCATTAGATTTAAACCAGAGAGAAAGATTAAGGATTTTCTAAAGGTACTTAGGGATAAGTAATGCAGACAAACCATTTGAGAAATTTATTCATTTGTTGACATCGTTTTAGTGACAACACTTCAAAAGTTTCAGGGTAAGGTAGTAATGATACAGACCCAAAAAAAGAAAAGAAAAAGTATAGCCCCTAACAACAAGATTCCACACCAATAAACTCATTCCTTATGATTCCTAAAATGTTCAAGAAATAAGCATCAACAACATAAAATAACAATAACTCCTAAGCTTTGACTTTTACTATGACTTCTAGAAAGCTACAATAGAATGCAAGTAGCAACAAACCAACATAACATTTCCTATTCCATTAGACTAAAATCCTAGCTAGTCTTAAAATATCCTAAAATTCACCACCCTGCTGCAGCTAAAATCAGTTGATAAATTAACATGGTTGTGAAAGAACAACACGCACGTGCTGCAGATTCATTCTTCTTTCAATGACACATTCATGTCAGTGACGGATCTTCTCCAGTCATGCACACTTGCAGGCGTATGGTTCTCGAGTTGGAAGTTACGTGCAGGGGTAGGATATGTATTTCCTACTTCGGACCTTTCGTGAACTTGTTCGTTGAAGTTCTGATGCTTTACAAGTGCAAGATGTTCAGTGGATGGCGCCATGGGAGTTGGGAGCTTAGCAATTGTCTTCTGTTTACTCTGTTTTGGTTCAATTGGACCTCCTATGTTTGGTAGAAAACTGGCTACAACCACCTGGCGTAAACACGAATATGTATATAAAGAAAAAATGTAAGGGTCAAAATGGATTGGAGTCAAAATATGTAATTCTAAAGTGCAAGTTGAGTTGATTAGCCAGCATCTTTATATCCAGATTTATTTCAAAACTTACAAATGAATAATCAACATATACAAAATGATTATATCAGTTATATCATTTAAGTAGATGCCTAAATTTTTTGTATAGGTATTAAGTATTAACTATATAGCAATGCACAGTCGTGAAGGAAAAAGAAGTAAATTTAACAAACAAGGGTGTACCTGGACAGGACCAGCAGCCGTGAGAACTCCACCAAGCTGACCACCAACCACACGCCCATCAGAGCTAGATAAGGCTATACTCATTTTACTTTCTTCGGATAAAACTCCTTCAACCTCACCAGGTGTGAAAGATCCAGATAATGAAAGAATTTCAAATCTTCCCTACAAGAAAATATCATATAATCAATTTCAGTTACAAACAAATAGTAATACAAACTGTGTGAATAAATAAAGATCCACACCTCATATGTTACACTACCTCCAGATGAACTGGCTTGGCGCAAAGTCACATGTGAAATAACACCGAGGGCCGAAATAATGCATATTGACCGAGGCCCGTCTTTTGTAAACGAAATAATCTTAGAGGTCACGTCCTGAAAAGTATTCAACAGTGAAGATTATGCATTTATGTTTTCTTTTAGCATTTAAGTATGTGTAAACTAGACATATGATCTCAAATTCAACATAGTGCTACACAGATCTATCAAACATTGTAATCTTAATGATATGAATAGATAGAAGCATGTATTATAAGCATATTGATTGAATAATAGAGATACCATAATACTTTGATTGCACCTGCCATCACTAGACGAATAGCAGATGTAACAAATGTATTTACTGGAGTTTGCATGATTCCGAGTAAATATATACCTCTCCCGGATTAATAGTGACCATGTGAGGGGTAAAACTTCCACCCGACAAGATGTTGTAACCTACAATTGCAGATATTAATTCATATGTTAGACAAAAATGAAATTTAGACCAGACATTTCAGGTCACTTAAACTACAATAAGGAAAACAAAATAGTATTGACAAGCATGGCCTACTACTCCCTACATTCCGTGAAGTGTATGAAGAGAAGTAGTTTACTATTAGGCTAAAAAAATGGAAATGATTTAATCCAAGCATACATCTTAGTTTTTAAGTATATAAAGCAGTACCTAAATCCATCCCGTAAGCATGTTTTGACTTAGTCTCTGAAGAACTTGGTCTCCCTTTCTTCTTCTTCTCACCCGGAAAGCTGCCACTACTTCCTTCTGCTTCACCAAATTTTAATTCAGAGTAATTAGCAGAGGCTGGTGGGGCAGAAGCAGAGATTGGTATTGGCGACAATGTGCGACCACTTTCACCACTAGAGCCAATGAACACATCTGGGACATACTTTCTTGGCCTACCCCTCTTCTTCTTTACCAAGGAACTCGGTGATCCACCGCTTAGTGGTGAATAATCTGGTGGTCCAATGAGACGAGTAGAGCTATCGTTTTTTGAAGCTAATTGGTAGTTTGATGGAGCCTCGGGCACCACTGTTTCTGCTGCTGGCATCGCATTTTCCCTTGAATCCATGCTGATCTACTAGAAGTAATTAACTTCAAGCAATTTGTTCGTGTAGTTATATGGACGAAAATGAAAGAAAAAAAAAATCGAACTCTCATTCGTTCATTTGTATTCGCTACCGTTCGTTCACTTATGTTCGTTTGTATATGGTCGTTTACATACATACGCATTTATATTTGTAATTGTAATCTATATCAAAAAAATATTAAAAATAAACTTTTTTAGTATAAATACTTATCTATTTTTTTAACCCCGAGAACATTTTCCTTTGTAACGTCAAAGCTAAGATACTTAAATTATCACAGATTCAAACCAACTTGGATTTTATTTTCTTTGTCGCGCAAGCTAAATACTTACTCAGTTCATTCGAAAAATAAAACTATAAATCATGAATATATTAAAATACTACGTAGTACATTGAACAAAATATATATAATAATTATAGTGATAATATAATCATAATATAGAATATAATATTAAACATGTTAAAAAACAAACAAACTCAACAAACCAAGTAGTAAAAAAGAAAAATCTTTATCATATTAGATATTAAGGCCTCACATTTAACAGTTAAATTTTAATTTATAATAAAAAAAATGAATTTAATTTATAAAAGAGAGAGTATGAATTTTAACTAAAACTAGGAAAATTTTCTAAATTAATCACATAATAATCTTAATAGTAAAGATTAAAAAGAACTTACATGGCAGGCAGAAGCTCTACTTCACATAAGCCAAACAGAGCTGTAAAAAAAAACACAAAAATTAATACCCAAAAACACTAAAAACAAAAAAAAAAAAAATGTTTTTAAAGAACACACATTTACTGTAAGGAGCTGTATGAAGTTGTTAGATAAAAAAATTACAGACTAACAGTGAGAAAAAAATTCAGAGGTGCATAGTATGTTATGTATGTATGTATGTGACTGTAAATTGCAATTTTGTAAATGTAAGTATTGTTATTTCTATTATTAAAAAAGTAGATAAATTGGTCTTAATTATTGAGTTGAAAAAAAAGTAATAATTCAGTTTTTCATAAATGAATTGTTTGTTTACAAGTCCAATAAAGTTAATTTTTTTATTAAATGAAACCTTTTCAAGACTGGACAACTGTAAAGAAATTATGAGTTTATGACTCTTATTTTGAACTATTCAGTATTCATCATTTTTTTTAGTGCTTTTTCGGTTCCATTTTATTTAATTATTATTATTACTATTATCAAATAATTTTGAAAAATATGTGTATTAATGTAGAAATATAATTATTAAATAATTTCTTTTGACATTAAACTATTAAAACTCAATTAAACAATAAGTGATTTCAATATTTTAATTGACGAATTAAAGATTAAGTTTACTTACAAATAAGTTTTCCAAACTAAAAATATTTACAATTTATTAAATTAAATTAAACTCACTTTGTAAAAGTTTGGACTTTCCAGTATTACAAGCATCTACAAGTACAACTTATTAGTATCAGAAATGATTTTATTATTTTATGATATCGTGTTATTAACCTAATCCTGTATATATGGAAGACTAAAATCTTGTAATTTGTATATAATTAAAAAATCGTTATAGTTTAATGTTAAAATATAGGATTTTATTAATGGTTTCATTAACATACATAAACTTATTTTTTATTTATTATAAAATTTAAAGTGTGAATTTTTAATATGAATAGTATAATTTTTTATTCATGTTAATGACAATCCTTATTAGAAAAATCCAAAAGAATATCTATATGTAAGTGGTTGAACCATGCATTCATATACACGCTGAATTAATTTTATTAAGAACAAAATATATAAGTTTAATATAAATATAAAATGTTTTTCATATAAGTCATTGAAGTTGTTACAATGAATAATATAATATCTTTTTATTGAGAATTAATATTATCTTTTTTGACAATTTTTTAATAAGAAGCCTTGTCCAGTTAAAAAGGAAGAAAACTACAAATACAAAGATTCAAACAGCTAGATTGTATTCTCAGATAAATGATTTGATTACTGCTTTTTGTTTCACATGTTGAACAATTATTATTATTATCATGGATATGACAAGAAAAGGGAATCATATTTTGTAGTCTTTCCTATGTATATATATATATATATATAAAATTTTAGATAAAATAAAATAAATATTAAAATAAAACAAATAAAACAATAGATTTTTATTTATTGATAATTAACGTGCATCATGAAAATCATTGTGCATCAATTGCTTCGTGAATTTTCGTACATCAACTTAAACATAATATAAAGGTCAACATTATATTTTATTTGTTTTATTGTAATACTTGTTTTACAATACTCAATCTCTATATATATATGATTAATATCAACGTAACTTTGTTTATTTTGTATGACAAACATACATAAATCTATATAAACAAATTATTACAATAATAAACAAATTTAATCATATATATAGGCTTGTATGACAAACAAATTATATAGTAATATAAAAAGGAGTAGGGGCACAATTTGTATCTAAGTTTCCATCCAATTTTATGAAAACAATTTTTTATATTGAATGAAATTAGTTTTATTAAAAAAAAAATAAAAGGAAAAGTAAAAGTATTTTTAGGAAGGAGGGGGATGCAACTATGAAAGTACATGAAAATAAAAGCGGAGAGAGAGGTAAACTAGAAAATGAAAGGAGAAAAAAAAAAAAGTGGGGTCAGTCTTCTTTGACCATATTTTTGTCCTTATTGCGATGCATCATTTCCCTCTTTCCTTTTTATTTATTTACGATGTTTACCACTTCGTACGTACTTACTAGTAACTGCGACTGCGAGTAGTTTACTACACCAAAACATTCAGAGACTATAGTATTTCACTATTATTCAACCATTATTATTTTTTCATCTTTACATAAAAACGTTTCCTTCTCTGGAAATTTGTATCTCGAACCGTATACACCGATAACTCTAACTACAGGATAATTTTCATTTATTTGATAATTGGATGTTGATAAGTGTTGTTACCTGAAGGATCACAAAAACAAACAGGACGGTGGAATTCAATTTCCATTTGCTCTGTATGATAACCTTCAAGGTGTACAGTGTGTCCCGGGGAGGGAATAGGTACCGAATAGGTACCTATATGAACATCATTCCGTGCAACGGATACCTTTAGGGAGGGGAGGGTTTGGTGACCATGGTATCGATTTTGTTGTCGCTTAAAATGACCGTTGCGTTAAAGAAAAAACAAGTTGAGCCCACTTGTTAACCACTCTTTTTCCTTAATTTCTTCTTTTTTCTTTTATGTTGTATGTCTTCTTCTTCTTTATATATACATATATGCACAACGATTTTTTTTTCTAAACAAACATCCAAACCTATACTCCCAAATCACATATACATACATATTTACATTTAACACATATTATACCTATACTCCCAAATCACATATACATACATATTTACATTTAACACATATTATATAAATCATGAACTCTTTCTTCAACAACCCATTAGATTATAGTTCCATGTTTTAGATTGTAGTCCCAACATCGATCGCTAGTTAATTTATGTATTGTGTTGTTTCGTTTTAGATTGTAGTTCCGTGTTTTACTTTGTTGTGTTAGTTTAATATTATATTAGTTATTAATTAAATAAAAGTTTAAGTTATTATTTGAATAAAAATAAATAAATAAAAAAAGGGGTGGGGAGGGGGGCCATGTACTCCCCCCACTCTCATAAAAGTTGGATAGTTCGCTTAAGTTAGAGAATTTGCAAAAGTAGATGAGGAAAAAAAAATATACCAAACACAAAAAATGATCTCAATCGTGATACATCTCCATTGTCTTCTATTTCTGTTAAACCTATTTTCACTATAATAAAATAAACTAAATTAACAATCAATTAAAAGCTGTTTAAACTGTTAAGTCAGCTTATGATCAAAATCTAATCAGATCCCTTTAATTGCGGTTGATTAGAAAAACCAACTTCTTGTTTAACATATGAGAAATACCATGTAGGCATACCAATATGTGGAGAAGGATAGATCTATGATCTACATGGAATTAATCTATCATTTGTAATACCAACAATCATCTCCAACATATGCCACCGCTGTCATTAACAGGCGGTATTGCGGGTGGTTGTGGATCAAATGAGATCCAATCATGAATCAACCAGAGCCAATTTGGTTCACAAATAGCCCTAAAGTCCATTCATTCTTGAATCGGATTGTAACACATCATTTTTCAGCATTTAACATTATAACTTCTCAATTCATGAGAAATCAACAACGGTCTTAAGCATAATAAATTTGATAAAAGAGTACTTGCGGAATTTGTCTTACAGGTTATTCCAAGTCACACTAATACCAGAAACCTGCAAAAGAAGGTCTTGAAATGACATCAAAAACTGTTAGCGGGATCATGAGTGCAAAACCACGCAATAAGATGATAAGCATGCAAATATGTTTCTAATCTATACACACATCAAACAAAACATATTATTCTATATGGCAATATATTAGCAACCAAGTGCAAAATTGACATTTGAAGAGATATGTGGCGATTAAGGAAGAAAGTCAGTGATTGAGCTACTCATTTAATTAACAACATAAATGTATGAACTAATTAAACAGATAACAATAATTAGATAACAAATGCGATGTCATTCACCTTAAGAGCAGAAAGAGCAGAAATTGACATCTAAGAAACCAGTCTTCTCGTCTTATGAGCATATTGCCCTCACCTTACAACATTAATCATCAAAAAATGCAAATTTCTTATTCTTTGTGACAGAAAATTTCCTCCAGTAGTGATAGAATCGTAGACCTAATTCCTAAAGCAAAAGAAACATGAAAATTTTAATGTGATATAGGTGGCATGCTTATATAGATATCTAAAAATGCTACATAGCTCAATGGCATCGGACTCTCGTATACAGCAGCTAAAGACACATTTATAATACAACTTGATAAAACAAATAAATAGTTGTTACTAGTTTTGATGGTCAAATTTTGTAAAAGCAATTATAAACAAGATTACAAGGTTACAAGAAGTAAGTTTTTAGCAGGTATAAACAACTCTAATAAACGTTGAAAGAAGACCTTTTACTTACTTTTAGTATGGAAGAAGTCATCATCCAGTTGACACATTCCGCTCTTCTAGTAAGCACACAACAATCAAAACTTCACATTTCTCTAAAAGTGTCAAATTCGTTCCATTTATACTTATAAAGGGGCTGATTTGGTTCGAGTTTAATCCCTCACGAATAAAAGAATTAAAAAAGATTTATGGAAACAGGTCAAGTAAATCGCCCTGATAATTTTATTATTAATAAAGCCTCCTAAATCACTTATCTTAATATATAGGATTCTCTATGTAATATTGTAGTTTCTTTAATCAGCTTATCCAACCTTTTCAGACGGACAAAATAATCTTTCAGTCTCTGGATCAACCCACCTGAACTGACTCACTTTAAATGTACTTAAAAGATATTTGATTTGACTTGTTATGCAACCTACCCACCATTCACCTCTACATCCAGCCCTAATAACTCGTATATAAAACCATATCCTGGAAACTACGAAAACTAAATTATTATAGTAGAGTAATAAAAACTAGCAACATCACTTACTTATTTTCTCAGTAGCTCCGCATTTAGTTACTTTAAAGTTTTGACCTGGTAATGAGACCCAAAGTAACGTCATGAAATAGTCAATGTAAAATTTGAGTCAGAGATTTATACCTTGGAATTGAAACCATTTGATATGGCTGATGTTTAGCCAATAAGGCAGAAAGCAGAAAGTTTTCTGTTGCAGTACCTCCAAATCCTAAACTGTAGTCTTTGTAGGCAATGAATACATTATTATTTTTCTTACATCTGCAGTCTAACATATACATAGGAATATAGTCATCCTTCCAGAATTATTACGAATGACCGACAACTTGATTGGAAGCATCATGAGAGCAAATTAAAAATGTAAAACATCACACCCTGAAAAATTAGATTGAAGAAACTGAAAATTCATTGATGCGTAAAACAAAGTTATAAAGTTATCGGTTCACAACATAACTGACATATAGTCATAGTTATACAATAGTATGTGCAGAAAAGCCAAATGGCTATACTTTACAGAGTCACAAGCAAGGTAAGCTTAAAGCAAGGGAGCCACTTGATTCTTCCGAGTACACAAATATACAACTCGCGATTATAGAAAGGTGATTGAGATACAATAATGTTACTGTGCACCGACCCCCCCCCCTTTTTTTTTGTCTACACAATTTCCCCGTTTTCATCACAATTTGTTTCAGGATCCAAGCCACAAGAAGATTCGTACCATTTAGGATTGTCAGGGTAAAAACTATCAACTTGCAAAGCAACAAGACTGTCTGCCTCCAAGGTTTCTTCATGCCTCAGAGGCTTTATTGGATTAGAATTTTGATGATTGAGTATAGTTTTTTCATCAGGGCTGCTACATTTCAGCCAATTTTCAGGTTTACAAGATTCGCCCAAAAGATCCTTCTCAGTTCTGCAATCTGCCCTGATCTGATCCCATGAAGCAACATCTCCAAGCGTCCGACCGAAACTGTCATCATCATCTTCAATTAAATCTGTATCCTTGTCATCCCCAAAAATCCTTTGATCACGGCTCCAATCTGCTAAATCATTCTCTCCCACCAATACATCATCAGGATGCAGCTTCTCAGAGAGCAGAGCAGGTGACTTCGGCTCATATGCTCCTATACTTCGCACTTTATTCAATATATCGAACAATTCTTGAGACACTGAACCTAGCAGTTCTGGTGGGATTTTTGCCATTTTTCCTTCAAGTAGCCCAACTTCACTTCTCAATTCCTTAACCTGCCGCACGACAGAAAAATGCATATCCCCATTATCCTCCCCCATAAACGCAAAATCCTCATTCTCTTCTTCCTCACTCATCCCATAAATCAAATCCTGTTCCATCAATAACCCTCCTTTATACCCAACAACTCTATGCATTATCCTTGCATTACCATCCGACGGCCCCGGCTTGTGCCCAGAATGAACAGCATACAGTTTAAACACAGCTTTTCCCTCTTCTTGATATACAAAACTTTTATCCTTCTCATTATAATTCAGAATAGGCAAAATTGCTCTTATCCGAAACCTGCATCCACATCTCTTTGAAGCATACGGTTCTCTCTTCACATTCCTAGACTTCTTCGACGATGAAGAAGCAACAGCAGGTTCTCCTGCTCTGTGACACGCATAATCCTTAACCTCCGCCATAAACGGTTTATACCTAATATACTTCTGCCTTATACACAAAACAACCTTATGTTTAGCCGCTAACTGTCTCAACTTCTTCGGCACTTCCTTCGCGGGCACCTCAAACGACTCAGTGTATTCAAACCTCCTCCTCTTCCCCCGTGCTCCCATACTCCCATTATCCTCCGAACAAACAGGACAGGCAGCTAAACAAACCCTAATATATGATTCAGGTATCCCATAAAACTTACCACCTACAGTCCACACTTGCTTAATCCTCTCTATCGTCTCTTTTAACCCTAAATGCTTCAAATCAGTATCACCATGAAAACTCATAACTATCTCTTGCCACTGACCAATATGTGAAACAAATTGATTACTCGAACTATTCTTAAAACACAAAAACTCATTTCCGTGTTCACTCACATGAACATTTAACTTGTCCTGAATCCGTTTCCATGCCGTAACATACGCCGTATCCTCGCTCCGGTCCTTCCACACCGACCGCCAGCTATTCAACACCGCTGAAGGTGTCGCCGCCGTAATCTCATCGGACGTAGCAATCCGGCCGGCGAGTATGCACCGTATCATCAACAAATGTGATTCAATATTAAATGTATAAAACTGAGATGATATATGTGGCTCGGGATCAATATAAGGAAACCTAGGGTTTGTATTTGTAATTGCATTTGTTTCTATATCTATATTCGTGTTCGTATTTGTAATAATTTTCGTAAACTTATCTAACGAAACGACGTCGTTTGAGAAATTAGGAATACCTTCAGAAGATGTATGACTAACGGAATCATCACCGTCTTCATCATCGTCACGAAAAAAGTCAAATTCCGGCATCGGAGGTAGACAAAACTCCGGCGCCGGTGGTAGTTGCCGGTGGTCATCCAACGGCTGAGGATGATGGAACAGGTCTTGTTCAAGTTTGCTTGAATTCATAATTATCTGTTTTCTTTTGTATGTGAGAGATTGAATTTGATTAACTGATGCTTATGAAGCAAGTGTAAGACTGACATAAAAATAAAATAAGAAATAAAAAGAAATAGAAGAGGAAAAGAAACTTTGATCCCCTCAACTTTTTTTATTAAATCTTAAAATAAAAAGTTAAAGTATAAATTAAAGTCACAAGTTCTATGAAAAGGTGCTATTATAAAACAAATTTACATATCTTCTCAATATAAAATGTAAGATTATTATTTTTAACAACTAATTTTTTAAAGTTTATGATACTTTTTTTTTAGTTGTAAAATATTGTGTTTTTTAGAAATGAAGGTTAAGATTGAAGTTTTAGACCGATAATGTAAATATATATATATATATATATGGGGTGGGTTATTTCAAGAACCAACAAAAAAAAAAAGAACCAAGAAACCAATCATAGTCATTCATTTATCAAGATCAAAATTTAATCAGGAAGGGTAATCTCGTAATTTTACA
>JANDBE010000028.1:38293171-38317289 GCA_024320915.1 Erigeron philadelphicus
TTAATTGATTTAAAAAAGATTAGTATGGATATATAAAAATTGGAGGACTTAAGTTATAAATTATTCAACGGTAAGTAAATTCAATGAAGACATTTAAATTAGTGAATAAAGAGAAATGACAGTATGAATATTTCCTCCAAATAATTCTGACGGCTCATGGTTAACATTTTATTGTCTAGGGTACGTGCAAGACTTCACCATCATATAGTAAAGTTTTCTTGATGTCGTATACCGACTGAATGTTCGAAAAGGAAAGTATGAACATTTCAAAATCTAAACCACTCAAAAGACATGAAGAGTAATTTGTTTTTATAGTAAAAAAATGACACATGGCTTTAACAATCAAATCTCTTGTCTCAAAGGAATTCGAAAAATAGTGATGAACCGATGATACCAACTTTTATAATAGCAATTCGGTGAAAATCGTATCCTAAAAGATTATTATTCGAGGATTTACAACCTTTTTAGAAGAATGAATCACGATTTTGTCACTCTAATGGCAAATGATCTCATGTGGTCGCAGGCATTACCCGAAAGTTGTGAAAGAGACCACGAGTACCGTAACACGTTAGGGTAGAAATTGTCTTGTTAGGGTTACACCACCAAATTATACAGAACAAGCTAATTAAGGTTACATGACCCGGGGGTGACTAGAAATCGTTGTAAACGGGATTCAGCAAAGGTTTGTTTGCGAAAAACGCTTCTAAGTTACTTACCACAACCTGGGCAGTATCTTGGAAACTCTCCCTTGTAAAAGCAGTAATATGAGGTAAGATCACCACATTTTCCAATCCAAACAACTCTTTGGGTACATTTGGTTCGTTTTCAAATACATCCAAACCAGCGCCCCCAATCTCACCATTGACTAAACACTTGACCAACTCCACCTCATCGATGACGGCTCCCCGAGCCACATTCACTATGACTCCTGTTTTTCCCAATGCTCTCATGACATTGCTGTTGATCATGTGGCGCGTGTCGCTGGTCAAGGCACAACACAGAACGAGAGCATCGGAAGCAGAAGCAAGTTCGACAACATTTGGGTAGAAAGTGAATGGGGCAGAACGTTTTTCCTGTCTTGAGGTATATGAGACTATGCAACCCATGGCTGCTAGTCTTGTAGCAACTCTTAACCCAATGTTTCCAAGTCCAACAATTCCAATTTTCTTGCCTCCTACCTGAATTCCAAGTCCAACGCATTAATTAGTAGCTAAAACTGTAAGTAAGTAATTAAGTGAATTACATATAAACCTTGTTTGTAAAAAAATATTACTAACCTTTGAACCCAGAGGATAGTGTTGAGTTTCGGGCCAACGTCCACCGCGAACAAACCTATCACCAGCAGTAATTCTCCTCATGACATCAATCAAAAGTCCCACGGCTCCATCAGCAACATCATCAGACAAGACATCTCCTATGTTGGCCACTTTAATGTTGCGATTATGACACTCAACCATGTCGATATGGTTGACCCCCGTGGATGCAGTAACAACTAGTTGGAGAGCAGGAAGTTGGCTTAACACGTCTTCTGTGATTGGACTTATAGCCGAGCATAAGACAGCTTGGACCGACTGCCCATATTGACGAAGGAAGTCGTGTGTAGGTAATGGTGATTCGTATGCTTTAAGGATCTTGAATTTGCTTGAAATGTATTGTTCGTGGACCTTGAAAACGGGTGATGGACGGATGACGAGTACTTGTGGGAGATCTTGCGGTTGTGATGGTGGAGATTGGTGCTCTTGTTGATCCATAAAAAAAAAAGTTATGACTAATGAATTGGTGAATGGTGGTGAGAGTACAATTTGTTTTGTGGTCGGAATGGATGCTGTTTTGAAAAGAATTATACCGAGCATATCAGCTTTTCACTTTTTCAGTGTGGTAATAGATAACTCTAACAAAATATATACTTAAAATCTCATTAACTCAATTTTAGCCTTGTTACTTTGTTAGTATCATAAAAATTATTCGACAATCTTAAACTGAAAATCCTAGCTCTTCCATTGTGAGAGACGGTTCTCAAAATTTAAAAATTATTCGACAATCCTAAACTTTTTTATAAATATCGACTAACCTCATAACAATAAATTATAAATATAACAAAATCATAATATTAAAAACACATTCTAGTCAAGTAGAATCAATACATACTTATGTCAATGTGTTCTGATATAGTGAAAAAAAAAATATAATAGGAGTTTTGATATCAAATCATAGTTTAACATATACAATCTTTTTCATTGTGAGTACTAGCAAGTAGCAAGATCATAAGTTTCATATGTATTCGAGTTATTGAATTAACAAAATCCATGGTCAAGTAGTTGTTTACATTATGTGTGGTCATGTAAACAATGTTTTCTGAATTAACTACTTGGACAATGTATTGGAAGTACATTTTATATCCTCTGTTTTCCGATCTCAAAAAGTCACATGACAATTATAAAGGACAATCTAAGGTTAAATGATCCTAAAGACTGAAAATCAATCATTGTAAACAGGAGTCAGCAAAGGTTGGTTTGCGAAAAACGCTTCTAAGTTACTTACCACAACTTGGGCCGCATCGTGGAAACAATCCCTTGTGCAAGCAGTACTATGAGATAAAAGCACGACATTTTCCAATCCAAACAATTCTTTAGGTACGTTTGGTTCGTCTTCAAAAACATCCAAGCCAGCGCCGCCTATCTCACCATTGACCAGACACTTGACTAACTCAACCTCGTCAATGATGGCTCCGCGAGCCACGTTCACGATGATTCCTGTTTTTCCCAATGCTCTCATGACGTCTTTGTTGATCATGTGGCGTGTGTCGTTGGTCAAGGCACAACACAGAATGAGAGCATCGGAATCAGAAGCCAGTTGAAGGACATTTGGGTAGAAAGTGAAGGGTGTGGATAGCTTTTCCTGTCTTGAGGTATATGAGACTATGCAACCCATGGCTTCTAGTCTTATGGCTACTTTTGACCCAATTTTTCCAAGCCCAACAATTCCAATTTTCTTGCCTCCTAACTGAATTAAAACACATTATAAAAACTCATGAGTAAATTTTTTTTTGGTTAACGGCATATTATTCTAGTCTACTCCTACATTACACGGATGCTTGAGATGAAACCCAAGACCTTCGGAAAAACCCCTATATTAAATTACGCCCATAAATATGAAAAGTGAGACTCGAACCAGGTGGATTCTACTAATAACCTTACTAGTAAACACTAAACAAAGGTATACTCACTTATTATTCATTATCATACCAAGAATATTTGATAAATATAAACTAAATAGGGTTAAATGCATACCAAATTATTAATTGAAATATTTCCAATTAAGATAAAAGCAAACAATCGACCATCTGTTCTTGAGCTACAAAGTTAATGTACATTACTAACCTTTGAACCTAGAGGGTACTGTTGAGTTTCGGGCCAACGTCCACTACGAACAAACCTATCACCAGCAGTAATTCTCCTCATGACATCGATCAAAAGTCCCACAGCCCCATCCGCAACATCATCAGAAAATACATCTTGTACGTTAGTAACTTTAATGTTGCGCTTGTGACACTCAACCATATCAATATGGTTGACACCCGTGGTCGAGGTAACAACTAGTTGGAGTGCAGGAAGTTCACGTAACACGTCTTCTGTCATTGGACTCACACCCGAGCAAAAAACAGCTTTTACCGACTGAGCATGGGCACGTAGGAAGTCGTGTGTAGGTAATGCTGATTCGTATGCTTTGAGGATATTAAATTTGCTACAAATGTATTGTTCGTGGACCTTGAAGACGGGTGGTGGACGGATCACTAGTACTTGTGGGAGATCTTTCGGTTGTGATGACGAAGATTTGTGGTCTTGTTGATCCATTTTAGAAGAAAATAATTGAACTTACGATAGGTTGTGTGAGAATCTGAAAAATGCATTTTGGTTTGTGTTTATGTTCCAACGCAAAAAGTGGATCGAATATTCTTCATATAATATAAATTGTTTTTCAGTAATTAACCAACAACTGCTCGTTTTATATAATAAACTAGTGCTTAGACCCGCGCGATGCGCGTGTAGTCGTAAGCAATTTTACAAACTTTATACTTTAAGAAATTATACATTTAGGCAATTGGAAACATAATAGTGTAAACAAATAAGACCATAAATAAGAACATAATTACAATAGCGTCGATTACAGATTCATATGAACATAATATTACCATATAACTAAACATAAAAGAGCCACAAACTACATAATTAACAATTAAATTCAAATTTTACTTCATGCTTGATTTATTCCATTTCATTGAAGTGGCTACATCTTCAAGTAAAATTTAATCAACTTATTGTATACCAGAAACATTATTGCAAGAACATGTTGAAAAATCAAATCCATTCCCAACTGCATAAATCCCGTCTTGTGGAATAAAAATTGGCTCAAATATAGAAGACGGATTATATTGATTCAACATGATACCATATATGGTACGGGGAATATAATAGGATGAAAGTCGTCATATGTCTCGCAAGATTTAATTATTTGATCAAAAATTAGTGATCCAATATTATAAAATTTACCATTACCATCACCATTAGCAAATAGAACTCTTCTCATCAATTCAGAAGCCAAGTTGTTATTGAAAGATGGAACCCAATTGAAAATACCAACATCGAAAAGAGCCATATACTTTGAAATCAATATGTTAGAAGTAAAACCTTTTTTAGGCCATGAGTTAAGGTTTCCTCCTGATAATGTTTGAGCAACATAATAAATGTGTAAATGAATAAGACCATAAATAAGAAAATGATTACAATAGTGTCGATTACAGATTCATATAACTACACATAAAAAAGTCACAAAATACAATACTGTAAGTCTTAACACATAGAAATATTTTATTATTTCATCAATACTCATTATAAGTTTATACCCACGCGATACGCTTACAACCTTAAATAATATCCTAAATTACATAAGTGTACGCATTCCTATTGTAAGGTCATTTAATAAAATAAGATGATCCAAAAAAGTTTATAACCAAATTATTTAACCACCGAAAATATTAACATATTTCGCATAATATACTAATATTTTATATTGTTTTTCAATTACCAATAAAATTGATCATCGTGACAATTCATTTTATAATTTTTTTTTACAAATGCTGTAATAAATAATCATGTCCATAGATATTGAACTCTGCCATTTTTGCATGGTGCAATTGCAATCACATGCTCATGAATTAGTAAATTTTTCAACCCCATAAGCATTAGGATCCAGATCATGAAACATCTTTTTGCCTTCCCAACTCAAGGCTAGGTCCATGGAGAATATAGCATGGCCGGGCGATGAACATGATAGACATAATTTGATGTCAAGTCATGACTCCCATGCGGGTATGCACTCTGTCCGATATCCATATTCATACTATTATCATCTACAAGAAAGTGATCGTTCTATCTCGATGGATTACGTAATCTAGGTTCCTCAACTCGCGAGCTTGACTAATGCATCATTGATCCTCTTTCATGTTGGTAAGGTATTCTCACATGCTGCAATTTAATTGTCGACATGGGTAATTCAAAATTCCTGACATTATAACCATTACATGTGAAAACAATGAATATAATAGCAAACAGCTACAATTTTCATTTCCTTTTCTTTATCCTATATTAAAGAGGGTAACACTGATTATGTCAAGTTTAGATTTAGTTACCTGCTCTGTATTGGTACCTCCAAGATGAGAACCACAGGGTTCTCCAATAATATCATATAATCACAACCATGCATATTAAATGAAAATTATGAACCGCAATATACAGAAAGTCATATAAATTGTACCTCGAGCACCAGCCAATTAGTATTCACAGGTAGTTCTCTTGCCTGTTGAGTGTTGACAAAGTTCAACTCTCCTTTTATGCTACTGAAATTCTTTTTGTAAATGATAACAGATTAAACCTATCAAGTTCCCAAAGAGTTTCGACATCAACAATGTCGCTATCAACTTCAATGTCTTGAACATTTTGGCAAAGCGAGGCATTGCTTTTCTTAATGGACTGCAGGGCGTTGTCAAGCTTTTCGAAAGGCAAGTTCTAGAAGTTTGGTTTTACTATGAATTAGGAAGAAAGGTAACAGATGTAGCCATCATATAAGGCAAGAACTTGAGACAACCATACTCTAATAAACTGTCTGCAAATCAAAAATTAACAACATAACAGAAGTTCGCTAATTGACACAGAGTACTTAAAGAAATTAGCTTTTAACATCTAAGAAATGACTTTACTGTGGGATTATTTATTTTAAACTTAAAAGCTTTGAGAACATCAACTTCAACTTTCACTACTTTTTGCTTTGTATACGTGCTATCCTTAATATAAAGTTAAAATATTTAACTTGATAAGGAAAGACATGCAAAAGAAGAATTATGAAATACATTGATATTTAAAATCTTTTCTACCCTCATTTTTATTCATAGACAAAAGAAACCATAATTAGAACTCTATTCCTCAAGATTATTTGGAACCCACATTTTTTCATGACGTCTATCTTGGAAAAAATTTCATCAGACATAGGCTAGTTGTAAAATAATTCACTTCTATGAAATACCTACCTAGTAATAAATGGGAGAGGAAGTGAGACTAATACTATTACCATCAATCATCTTAACTCAGTTTCGCTGTTAATAAAGTATGAAGATAATAATTAAAACTCCGTTTACATCTTACCCATCTTTTTCTTTTACAATATATTTTCTTGAATAGTATACATCAACCATTTGGACCGAGGGTCATCGGCAAACATCATTAAACTTAAACATGGAAGAGAAGGATGTAGGTACCACCAAAAATAACTATGAACCATGAAAGTAACTATGAACCATTAAAATGACACCAAATAAATGTGTCATACACTTGCAGTATATTATAGGAAACAAAAGAGTTGCCAGACATGGTCAGCAAGTGGGTTGCATAAGTAATACACCCTTGTTTTCACAGCTATTAAGTCAGGGCCAAAACATGTGCATCTGTGTGGAGTGGGGTGTGGGGTGTTTTTACCGCTGGCTTTCATCTTTAGAAAAAAATACATCCGAACAAACAACTCATGCTTTGCGCTTTGGGCCAATAGATTTACTTAAATTGGAATCCGAGATTTTAATAGCTAATTACATCACCTATGACACAAGTAGTGTCAATTCTGCATGAAAAAAGTCACCAAACCAGCAAGGCTTTAACCAGAACAACAACAACGACAACAACTTTTGAAACAACCCTGATCTATAATGGTAATTAATCATTAATCATCAATCAGATCCTCAATGACAAACCTTTTCCTGGCCCAAATCCTGCGAGCACCCACATGGTCATCCACGTCCTCATCAGATACACATGGCATCTGATACTGAATCGTCAATGTTCCTATAATACTTAGAGTTGTTACTGATGCAAGGGTCTACAACTTTCTCAATGAGGGGTTTGTACGCCCAAGATATTGCAAAACTGCTCATCGGTAACCATTTCCAAAGAATGCTCATTGCTAGTCGCATCAACTAAAGTATGTTGAGAAACAACATTTTCTCGAAGTTTTGTCTATCTTTCACTATACCATATATGAGCCAACCTTTCTGGTGTTTTCATTAACATCTAGTGGCAACCTTAGTCAAGCCGAGTACACCAGGACTGATAAACGGTAACATGAGGCAAATGGATATCATTTTGTTCACAATATCCAAGAATCCAAGCAAATGTTTCCTGTTTCTTTAGATACCCTAAAATCTGGAGGTCACCCTCTATATACCCACTCGTGTTCCTACCTTTGCATCAGAGTAGTGTTGCCGCACCACTCACCCCGTTAGTGCATTTAATACACCAGGTCAAAAGCACCACTCATACTCTTAAACAACAGCCACCTATCCTTGTCTATTCCTTTTTCTTTCATTTCCTACACATTAAACATCTAAACCCTTGAAAAAGCACAGTTTAAATCAAATAAAAGGTACAATGCAAGTGGCAGGATGAAACCATAATATAATGAAAACTGATATTGTCAAGATTTAACATACTTTACCCTTAACTACTTTGATCTATGCAAATAGAGATGGAAGAAAGAGGAGCAGAACCTTCATCAAGTGAAGAATCGGCCAAATGGGTTCCCCTCAAGGTAAAATTATAAGAATAAACCGATTCTTATAGTCATAATTTGATCAATATTACTGTAAACACGGAACAACTTCAACTTACATACTAAGTACTATACTGGAGGTGGCACAACCTTAGGTGAAAATGGGCAACTTTATATAGCTTGCAATAGGTGGTTTGAATCTTTTTAACCATTATGGAGCAAACTTTAAAAAAAATAGACGCTTACCAATGACGATAGCAATTCAAGCATAGCGAATGGATGCACCTCGGCAACAACACTTCGTTATTTGCTTCCATGCAAATCTCGCATTCGGCTTCCCTTTCCACATCAGCATCAGAGAGCCTCCCCTTTTCCAATCAATCCTTTCGTGAGTACCTTTACAAACACATCTCCTTCTGTTTCCTCTCATACAAATTAGTAATCCTGCTCTAATCTGCTTTGGAATTGCATTATCGAAGGAAAAAACAGAACCTGTACACATAGACTAAAACCTTATAACATTCTCATCAAAATCAACTTTGATTACCCTTATATTATGTATATCTCACCATAAAACTGCCTGATGCATGCTTTCCTTTATCTTTCATAGTAGCTTTGCCGTCAGCATATATCTGTTATGGTAATCAACGTGCAGCTCCAGAGCATGTATTGCCGTGAAAAAGTTCTTTAACAACGACTTTCATCTAAATATCCAAGACACCCAACAGGTCAAATGAGAAAAAGATTCGAACGAAGGTTTTCAAATGTGGATCGAATGTTTCAAGTAATAATTGTTCTTAAATTATTCGACCAACTTATAAATTAGCAAAAACCCAATAACTATATCAAACTTGTAAGTTTTGCCATTTTGGTACCCAAATAACTATATAATCTTCTAATACATTAAGTTTTGTTAGACTCGAATGCTATAAACATAGAAACTGGTTGTATACGACATAATTGAAACAAAATATTCACAATGGAGTTGTTATCATATATTTTTTCGCATCTTGTTGACTGGTTGCACTGCGACACATGACATATACAGAAATTTTTCAGTATATTCAAAAAAGTATCATCTTAATTTGCCTGCGTAATACGCAGGTTCCTAAGCTAGTTCACATAGTATTTCGGTATTCAATCAATACACGGTATGTGTGTGCGCGCGTGCAGGTAGCAACATAATCTATATTCAGGGATACCGAACTTCAGGTAATCCAATCAATAATTCTAACTACAGCTACCTTCGCACATAATACATTGTGAATATTTTAGGAGGCAATGAGCTCAATCAACAAAAATATATATAATTAAAAAGATGGCAGTTTGACTCATTTACTTATCAATAGGTCTAATTGAGTAGTGTATTATCCTAACGGGTCAAATAGTGAGCTTAACTCATATGGAAACGTGCCATAGACAACCTTTTTATTAGTTTCTAGAAAGTGAGATCTTGGTTAATAAAACTGATTGCATTTCTTGTTAAGATCTTCAATGGGTTCGTGGCAAGAGTGTGTATAAACAGATCCATCCGTACCCAGAAATCGTGGTCCAATCTTCAAAAGTCACAACCTAAATTCAACTGAAATTAAGGTATAAGAAAGATGAAAAGATGCTATAAAGTGAGAAAAGAAACAAAGCAATTGACAGATAACGGGAATAGTATGTATCGTACACTTGCAGTGTATGCAACTGCAACTCCATTTGCAAAAATCAAGGGTATTGGGATGTGGTGGCTACCTGCTTCATCAAGATGGATTCTCCTAAATGCAGATTATATTAGTATTCTAGTAATATGATTTATGTACCTATATTCGACATGATATAAGATCATATAAATTTAACCTATTACCCAACCCACCTA
The DNA here is from genome assembly GCA_024320915.1 of Erigeron philadelphicus. NCBI lineage: Eukaryota > Viridiplantae > Streptophyta > Magnoliopsida > Asterales > Asteraceae > Erigeron > Erigeron philadelphicus. The sequence goes on from JANDBE010000028.1 coordinate 38,303,127, forward strand.
TGTTGCTACCTTAAAAGAAAGTAGATACAATCATATGGGTCAAAACTTGGTACCACTGAATGAGCCATTGTGTCTGGCAAAATCACAGTAAGCATATTCCCAAATTTATATTTAGGGGGTTGAAGTTCAGCAGCGCACAACGGGAAAAAGCTTTTAGGACGATCACTAAGTTCAGCCATAGCACAACGGAAAACGATTTTCGCTAAAATCTGGAATTGACAATCTATATTGCAATAAGAAAATTCTGGTAGGAAAGGGTGTAGTCTTCTTGAAATGGGCAACATCTAGTATGTCAAAAATCTATGAATCTTTTCACGGCTAAGTTGAATGTAACTACATATAGAAACTTATCAAATTTTTAGAGTAATTTCACGTGTTGTAAACTTGCAGTCTAATTTGAGATTGAGTTCTATATAAATTTTGAGCATATTGGGAGAAAAAGGGTACCCGGTCAACTCGAGGTACAAAGTTTACCTGTTTCGATCCGTAAACTATCCATAATCCAATTATTTTAGATTGGTGATGCTTATATGACTTAACTAAAATCTTATCCATATGTACATACATGTTTTAGTGACTATACAATCTAGGATTTCCAAAAACTATCTAATAATCTACCCCACAAATTAGAAAACCTAAAATTATATATGGTTTAGATCATATAAAAATGAATGATAAGTTGTACAATACATAGCATAGAACATATACATTATACTTATCCTATAGGAACATGTTTATAGCAAATCATCAAGTGAAATCACCTCAATAGGTTTCTAGCACCCTAGATTGCCAAGCATATATAGTCATATACCCTTGACCTGCCATTACCACAGATATACTATCCATCTGGCCATCTCACCCAATATTAGATATATAACTTATTTCCGTCATTTCATGACAGGTATAACTAAACTATGATCTAGTAACTGGCAAGAAGATGCCATTTTATACAGATACGGGAAAGTTGCTTTCTCTTGTATAACGTGCATAAATCATTGCCAATACTTAGTGAAGGCTCTGTCGGGTTTATTGTTCTGTTTGAGCCATTCCTACTTTTTTATGACAATGTTGGTGACTGATCTTATCAAAGTCCATTAATGATATATAATAAAAACTAAAACGCCTTGCAACTATATTGTATATACTCGAACTGATACATATGTGTTGGGACATGATATGAGGCCTGATCAAAGCAAAAAAGGGACATGTATGCACGACAAAAATCAATAAAAAAAATGAATACATATTAAGAAAGCAGCCAAACTTGTGGCTGGCTTGCTATTTGGAGGTTGATCCTTTTATATAGGAGGATTAGCCTCAATCCAAAATCAGAAGAGAAAAGATTACTATGTTTATAATATAAAAAATCTTTCGTGACCTCTAGATCAACATAGGAGAACATTCTTCCTACTGACTTAACAAACATCTAAACATTGTTGTCAATGTTCAACCCAACCATTACTCATTGTTGCAAGCAACTTTCTCACTGGTTGATACATTCAACCCATCTTAGTTGCTCCCATTTTTGCAAAAAAATATTTACTTTATCCATTTGAAGCGTTGAACTAACTCATCAATAATTTTAAATTTTGTCAACCCAAAAACTTGGACCACGAAACCAAAGATTAAGTCTACAATCCTCTTCAATTGTAATCGGATAGCAAGAAATAATCACTAAAATAAGGGTATAAATTTGATATTTGCGCGTTAACGTGTATGTATTTATGTCTGGTGTTGATTCTAAACATCCATAGTCTAGTGCCAATTCAATATAGCTTTTGTCAATTTTTAGGTATAAAAAACAATTTACTCAACTTCAAAATGTATGTAAAACATTTTACATTTTTCAATAGATTTCGTGAAGCTACCAAACATAAAAATAGACGGTGCAAATAATGATTTATTTTGTGTTACTTGTCTAAGAGGAAAAGTAACAAAATTAATACTAAATGTTATAAGTATGAGCATAAAGGAACGTTACCATGACTCCCGTGAGACAACCTGATTATATTCATGACCATGATTATAAAATTAGAAACCGTGATCACTTTAGACCCCTCGATCAGTCTTCAATAGATAAAAACAACAGTGTTTGTTCCACCTCAGAGCCCTGTTAATAAGAAATGCAGTAGTAGATTTAATGATAGAAAATAATAACAATAATACTTATATAATAATAATACATATCTAAAATAATCATAATAACATATCGATAGATTTTAATGTGTATCAGGATAGATAGATTCAAGGTTTTGATTAGCTAACAACTTTGTCACAAAAAAGAATGGTGAAAGGGCTGGCCCACGATAAAAGTATGTTAAAACTGCTTAGTGGGAAAGCAACATCATTAGATATTTGCAAAAAGGAGTGTGTGGATGTTAACACAAAAGCTGCAGTTGGTCATTCAGACATATGTAGTTCAATCAGTCTGATGTATTCACAAAATTGTGATGGATGTCGTGGGTGACTATTTAGCATGTTGGAACCGTGTTTGATCCATTTACCTGACCTGACCTATTACAATCTTAGCTAAACATTTTATTGCCCATCCGGAATTATGTATAACCCAATTCATACACTTTATTCACAAACCCATCCAAAGCATCCCTGCCGTATCTATGTACTCCGAATAACATTGACCGTTTTGATAGTAATAAGTGCATCGATATTAACTGGATCACAAAACTACTTTTGAAGCTGAAGGTAACAAAGCTCAACACAAACTATTTGAATTGGAGATGTGAGTCGTGAAGTTAAATGCCATGAGTGAAGTCTATCACTTTTTTTTATCAAAGAAGCAATAGAACAATGGGTTCTCCAAGTTACCTGGATGTTTGATACAACCTGCAGTGGGGCTGCCATGTACTTCTCCTTAATAGCGTGAAGTCTACCAGAATGCTGTACAAATTCGTAAAGGAAAGAAATTACATTATAAAATCAAACAAAATAATAAATGAAAGTGCGGGGATAAAATTCACTAACCTTGGGATCACCTTACATTAAATGAATGTTTCCAAACAGAGGCAATGAAGAGCTAGGCAACAGCGAAGATACGACAGTCTGCGTGTAATATAACCAGAGAATTATGATCCATTATTGATTCTTCTGGCATTGAGCTCCGTAGATAACAAAGATGTCGGTATAATTTAAAAATAGTGTAAATATGCAACACTTTGGAATATAACAACCACATTACGGGCTGAAACTTACATATTTTGGCTGAAGCTGACTAAAAATGTGTCCCAATCTACTGTGGTCATCAAGGCCAACGAAATGTTGCACTTTCCCGTCATATTAGAGAGGCTCGGTGTACCACCCCCACATTCTGAAGTGGCTAAGATTAATGATAATTCATGATCAATCTGGAAGAAACATATTTCATTAAACCAAGAACGTAAAACAACAATGACTTTTAATACCTACATGGAAAGTTCATTATCATAAGTTGCTTTTCAATTGCCTATTGGCTTTTTTCTGAATGCTTAATTAGATAATCATATAAAGATGTCTATTTTGTTCCGAAACATGGAGAGAAGTAGGCAAGTAGCGTGCTTCACTGTGTATTTGTTTATCGATTTCTAGCAAGCTGTGCATATATTTAGCTGTGTTTCTGTGTGTTATGTCTACTAAGCACCTATCACATAGTAGAATATGGGGATGTACTTGCTAAAGAAGTATGAGATCAGCAGCTAAAACTCCAGTCGCCATAGAACTGGTATAGTAAAAGGGAACCAAGTTGCAAAATAAAACAAACTATTGACATAAATCAATATACAACAGAAATCAAGAACCCATCATCATTAAAAAGATTGGGGACACAATATACAACAGCGACATATAGCTACATATATGCTTGAAGCTCACAAAACAAAAGTAACACAATTGAAAAAATTAGATTGGGCAATCACTGATTCATATGATTACAAAAACATTATTATTACATATATTATAAATCAATAAAAAAAACATTTTAGGACATAGGGACTGTGGGGTTCATTTTAGAGTACTAAAAAACATGAGACCACCTAAATCACATGTGATTTACACATGCGAAATTTCAGTCACACGAGACTTCCACAGAAATTTCAAATCATATGTGATTGAAATCAATCAGGACCATCCAATTTTCTGATCAAAGAGCCTAGATTGGTTTCCTTGGTCTCTGAGATTTTTAATGGTCCATTTTTCTAGCAAGCTTCAAGGCTTCTCATGTGTCTTTTTCGATAACTCAAAAGCTAATTGATTTCCCTAAACCTCTGCAGTGCACCTAGCAAAGTTATAGGTCAATACATCTATAAAGTTCATGAAGATTAAAGACTATACATGCTATATAAAGTCATCAACACAATATACATTTAAATTAGATTGATGACTCAAACATCAAAAAGAAAGCATGCATATATTACTTGAACTTCTAAACTATTATATAAAACATATAACTTCAAGAAACAATTACCTGTACCGATTAATTCAAAAACGTTGGAACTTCAGGCAAGTGTTTCCCATCAGCAAGATTGATAGCCTTCGATTAAACCACGTCTAACGCTCCAACCTTCACCTACCAGAAACAGATCCATTTGGTTTCAAAGCCTTTTATTGCATTGACTTTATCATATCCAAACAAAATTTATAGCAAACGAAGACACTGGAAGTTCTAATATCGCCGAAAAAGCTTACTTGTATGCTAGATAACATAGTTGCTATTGCAGGCAATAAATATTTAAAAAGTTGATATAGGGTCTCAAATACAATTTTATACCCATCTCTCATGCGTGCTCGAATTCTGATCTCTTTTATGCGAGAAAGGATATATAAGGAAGATGTCCCAAATACCGATCAATGCCAAATCACCACCTATCAACGATTAGACTAAATTAACAGAAACAATACCCCTGCAAACAGTTTTGCCTAGTATCATCAGTTTGGTCCACCCACCCGATTCCATATATAAACAACACAGTTTATATATGAATCCTACATGCGAGGAGGAAGATCCATGAAGTTATTCCAGTCTTGATCATGAACTTTGTTTCCCAAACCGGCACAACAACTTGCATGCATATGCAAACTTTGTTCAAGTCCTTACTTAGTTCACCAGAATCCACCAAAATACGTAGTATCTAGAAAATTTAGACATCAGTTGAGTTTCCAGTGTAATGATCACATGCAATCTGAAAAATCCACATATGGGTCGAAATGTGGGAAGGGGTCCCTCAACCACATGACATCAACATCCAGTAAGAAGTAAAAGCACCATTAATGATAATGAAAACACAGTGATAAAAAAAAAACTGGCAATAGGTTGAAACGGGTCAAATGGGTCACCAGTCATCTAAAGTGTTATATTCAAATGCTAATAATATCGGAACTCTTCTTAGTGAAGGGTGATGAGTTTTATAATTAATCCATCACACATATGAGTAGGGATCTTTCCCTGAATGAGCAGTGGCTTTATGCAATTCAAGCATCTTTAAAATACTTGATTAATGAGTAGGACCTAATATAGTTCTTCTTGCATGGAAACACATTTTAGTCACTTTGTACATGTGTTTATTGTATTCATTATCAGTATGGGGTTTTTGTTTCTTCTATATAAGATGGCATAATAACACATCCATCTGACAAATAAGGTAAGGAATCAATAATAAAGGATCAATCAGACTTCCTGTGGGCAATTTCTAAGGCAAGACACACTTCTAAAAATCCAGTGTATACCTATTCTACTCTATGCGCATTCTACCAGCCCGATTTTGACAAAAAACATACAAAATAAACTTTTTTTCAGTACTTAATAACTTAATAGATCTACTTGTACATGAAAACATATCATAAGTTTTTTAGCATCAAACCCATAAATTGTATCACTATTTCTTTCCCATCAACTCTCCCCATACCAATCACATTAACATACAAACTCTCCCCAAACCAATCACATTAACATTAGAACTCTCCCCAAACGAATCACATAAACATACACATTTTAATTCGAAAACAAATTAACCCTAGATGTCAAAAGAAAAAAAAAAGCAATAATAATTCATTAAAAAACAAAAAATAAACAATCTTTACCATCAAGCTTTCAGACCGTCTTTTGTGCCGCATCTGCATTCTTACCCTCTTAAATTGCATATCCCTTGAATCCCCAGTCCTATCAACATCCATAAGTTTAAATAGTCAAAACTTTATCAAAATAAAATCATGATTTAATTTCTCAAGCTTATCATTTCACAATGAATTAGTTGTATGTTAAAAAAATATATCATATAGTTTAAAACAAAATCTATTTATTTGAAAAAAAAAAAGAATCTCTTTTAAATAAAGTTAAAAAAAATATTATTAAAATCGTACGTGTTTCGGAAAAAAATCACATCTTTTTAAAAATAAAATATTTTTCGTAAAAATAAAATTATTGTGATTAAATAACACAATAATTTTTATAAAACCCTAATTTTCAACAATAATCAAATAAATCAACACAGGTCTTAATTCTAATCAAACTATATATACACGTACACACACACGATCAATACTTACACAAAACATACCAGATCAATTAAGTTAGAAATAGCAAGAGAGAATTCGGAATCCATGGCCTACCTTGTAACTGATCTTAAAAAAAACTGCCATTAGAAATAACACAAAACCTATCATCTGGTAGAAATAGCTCCGGCAGATAAGTTTTAACCTATCAGGGCAAGATAAGATGAGTTCATGTATCATGAGTGTGTAATACTGCACAAAAGTATCATTCCTTGTGTAATGCTAGTTTTGTTTCTTAGTGATACATTCCATCAGTACACATAAGGGTTTGAGAATTAATTTTCAATTAAATATAGTCTTCTAGTTTATTTTTAACACACCAGAATCCTTCTAATAACAAATAAGCATGATTTAAAAACAAAAATTTAAAGGCATTTTCCAACTTGTTCAGTGACCAGCATTAAAACCCCACATTTAAAAATATGTATATTATCCAACGTTAAAAAAACATATTCGAATCTGAAGCAAAAAATTGTCAACCTCTGAAACTAACATCAATCCTCAACGCACATAGTGTCCATGCCTATAATTCGATGACCCTCTAACTTTAAAAATATAAACAACATAATAAGATCGTTTTATACATTCATACACCAAGCATAACACAAAGAACTTTGTTTTTTTAAATCAGATTTGCCAACATTACCAACAAACTTGTTCCCCTTTCTCGGAATTTGAATGCTGATGATATAATTTTGAAAACAGATAGAGCAAATTTAAAATATATAATCATCAAATTAACAGAATGATAGTGAAACATACCGAAATTATTATCGCAATTTAAAACTATCTTACGCCATATCCTTATCTAAAATCAGATGGAGACGACAATGATGAAGAAGAAGATGAAAAATCAAGATTTTTTGCACTGTAATTGTTTCAGTTGTATGTAAACCGTGCGATGCACTTGCAGTTGTAACCGCCACAGCAACTACACTTTAAATAAATAGAAAAAATGGTTCATGCACAAATTATGAACAAATAAAAACCAATACACGAAACATAAGTTTACGGGTCAATACTACAAATTGTTTCATGTTTAGTGAAGCATGCAAACTGGTATGTTATGTGTTGAAATGTGTTTTTGTTTTGAAATATCTTAAAACTGAATGGAAGTGGCCTTATATAGACATAGGCACGCAAGGAAGTAACCGCCACAGGGAATACACAAACGGTTACACTTTCAAATTTTCGAAAATTTGAACTTCCTAAAACATAACTAATCCGTATTTGAACTTCCTAAAATATAACTAATCCGTCGAGTTGATTTCCTCCAATGAAGTGAAAAATTTTGGCCTTTCTTGCATTTTAAAGCATGCCACATAGGCAATAACTAACTTTTTTTTAAGAGAGATTTATATAGTGTAGGGATTAGACTAGATCATACTTTATAATAACATTTCTTAAAAGTTTTTAGTTGAACAGAATATATAAATGAATACAGTATAAAAAGAACTTGATCAAACATCTGGATTAACTGTATGTGGCCTAACCAGTTACATTGAGCGTTTTCAAACTATTTTTCTGGACACCCCAAGATATTATCTAGTGAGATTCGAACGTGAGACCTCTTATTACCTCGCCTCGCTGCTAGGCCACCACCTTGGTTCATATACTTTGTGCAGGTATACATCAAATATTGGAAGATCAGATTCGACTTTTTATTGCAGAACCCACATTTTTGGCAAGTTCTTTAAGCACATGCTTTTTTATCTTACCTGTAGATGTCTTTGGGAGGTCCTTCATAAAAACAACAGCCTTTGGCACCATATAACCCGGCATTTTATCTTTACAAAACCTCCTTAAATCCTCGGTCGTTGGCAACAACAAGTTCTCCACATCATCATCTTTTAGACTCACAAAAGCACACGGCGTTTCACCCCAGTACTCATCAGGTTGTCCCACAACCGCAGCCTCATTCACTGCCGGATGCATGTACAACACGGACTCAACTTCCACACTACTCAAATTCTCACCACCACTTATGATCACGTCTTTTAATCTATCCTTGATTTCTATATATCCATCAGGGTACATAACGGCCACGTCCCCAGTACAAAACCAACCGTTCTTTATACATTTTGCGGTTGATTCTGGATCTTTCAAGTAACCTAACATTATACACCCGCCTCTTAACACTATCTCGCCTTTAGTCAATCCATCCCGGGCCACACGCACTCCAGACTCGGGATCTACAACATCCACTGCAGTCATTCCAATGGTTCCAACTCCTTGCCTTGCTTTCAGTTTAGATCTATCTATTGCTGGCAACCGATTCCAATGTCTCTTCCAAGCACAAGAAAGAACAGGCCCTCCAGTTTCGGTCAACCCATATGAATGAGTCACATCAAACCCCAGAGCCTCTGTTCGTAACAGAAGAGATGCAGGTGGTGGCGATCCAGCTGTCATTATGTGAACTGTGTGGCTAAGTGGCTCGCCTTTTGATAACATGTTGAGCACAACAGGTGCACCACACATGTGAGTTACACTGTGGTTATGAATGGCAGTGTATATGATGGATGCGTCGAATTTGCGTAGACAAACGTTTATGCCACCAACTGCAGCCATACCCCAAACATAGCTCCAACCGTTTGCGTGGAACATTGGCAGAGTCCATAAGTAGACAGCTTGTTTTGGAACAGACCATTCTAGGAGAGAATCACGAGCTACAATGAATGTACCACGATGGCTATGGACTACACCTTTTGGGGACGAAGTTGTCCCAGATGTGTAATTCAATGTTAATGGATCCCAATCACTTTCGGGCCTGACCCAAATGAACTCAGGATCACCAGATTCCACCATGGACTCGTAACTATTAATGAACTTATGATCAATAGTTAATGATGCAGGTGCATCGTCTATTATAACAACGAGTAGTGGACAAGGACATCCATCTGGGAGCAAAGAAACCGCGTCTTGGATAAGACGGATTAGCTGGTAGTCAACAAAGACTACTTTGGATTCGCTGTGACTAAGGATTACTGAGACAGTACGAGCATCTAAACGGGTATTGATAGTGTTGATTACAGCCCCAGTCATTGTGGCTGCAAAATGAAGCTCATAAATGGCAGGGATGTTTGGTGCAAGTACTGAAACAACGTCACCTTTTCCTATCGCGAGACGAGAGATAGAAGAAGCTAATCGTAGACATCGGCGAAATGTATCTGACCATGTGTAAGTCAGATCGTTGTAGACAATGGAAGGAGATTCAGCATATACAGTTGCTGCTCTTTCAAGGAATCCAAGAGGAGTCAGAGGGCTTGAGTTTGCACAATTAGGCTTCCTCAATGCATCCATCTTTGTTTTTAATTTTCTATTTTTTAGGAAAAGACAGATGAAGAACAAGATATGGTATAATGAAGTATGAAGACACAAACAGCAGATGGTACAGTATTTAATGACGATTCATTCCATATTCCTCGTTGACATTTCTGTATATATATACACTTGCTGTTAGAGATGTCATGAAAAGTAAATATGTTATTCGGGGAATACCCTATCAATTAGGCAATTATGCCATGTTCCCAGTTGACATTTATATCTCTATTATTAGATTAATCACAACCTGGAAAAAAAAATTGGGTGACTATAAGTATAATATAAAATAAAAATGTGTTAAAGAAAGACTAACTTAGCAATAATTTCTTCTTTTATTCTGGTACGGCGTCGCCATTAATGTATAGTCAAATATATTGAGTATGGGATCAGAAGGGATTGGGTGATGTTGTTGTTAAGTTCAGAAGGTGAGAACGAAGAAATGATGATCGAATTAACATTTCAGATATAGAGTTGTCAAAGATATCTTGTTGGATGTAATATGAAACAGATTTTGATTTATATCAAGTCTATGGCTTCATTCCTGACAAAACTTATAAAGGTAAAGGCAGTTAGCAGACTAAAATAAAACAAATACTACATATTTGAGATTCAACTTAGCGTAATCACCTCTCCTGCACCATGACCCATATTTCTTGGTACCTTAGAAGTTACAATGAAAGAGGGTTGAAGAAACCAACGAAATATCATTGTTGCAGAAGGAGATTATTTAGGAAAAGCAAGACTACCAAGATTTATGCTTTCATATTTGTACTTAGGACCTCATTTTGTCTCATTCTTTTCAGCTGTTTACAGTACCGGCCTATTTGATCAGTATAGTAGTCACTGCATCAAATGTAGCTCACAAATATGTTTGGAAGTATGACCTGGTTAAGAAAATCCCAGGCCAATTTCATCAGCAAGTCATCAGACGAGGTCCTTCATCGAGCCACTACTTGAGAAAATTAATCCATGCTGATAAATTGATGTCCAAAATGAACACAATTAATTTCTCATCCACTTGTGGGATCATCAGTGTATCAATAACCAAAGATTTAAGTTCCCGAAAGACTATGTCTATAGCATCTGTTCTCATACTTATGGTCTTGCAGATTTAGTTTTATTTGGAAAATGAAGGTCCAGTACAGAATGCGTGCAATGATAAGCTCGTTTCCAAACAAAAATTTCATGTCAAGAGAATACTTGATGGTCATATTGTAAAAAAACTTAGCTACAAGAAGCACTATTTGAAAAGAGACATTTTGGATCATACTCTTTTACTCATTTAACCCATGAGAAGATGGAATTTGACGCAACGAATAGTGGTTAGAAAAAAATGGTGGAAGTTGCAGTGATCGTCGAGTTGGTTGCAACACTTAATAAAGGTATTTTTGATTTAGTACAACTTTTTGTCTAACCACTACAAATTTTGATTTTCATCAAGTTGATAAAACAGAATTTGTTACAAAAAGATAGGGTCTGCTTCATAACACCTTTCACGGCTCAAGTTTTGGCACTACAAAGCCGGAGAATGGGACCTTTCTTTGATGGTGTCAAGGATGTGAAGAGGACTTGATAATCAACTCAAGCATGACAAGAATCGGGCATGGACCAATACTTCAACAACTCAAAGAACAAATGTTGCTCTAAGCAAGGTAACCTCCATAAAGCTTTTGGCCCATTTACTTATGAATGGGTCTATTCAACTCATGCTTGATCTTTAACAGGTCAAAGTGTTAAACCAGAATGATTAGCTTACAAAGTTACAAGGAAACGAGCCAAGGATTGTCCAAAGTATATTTCTAAAATATTACAAAAGAGAAGTAGTAAAAGTACACGTTTAGACCACAACAATGAACCAATTTTGACATGCTACCCAGCATGTTTGACTTGCCCATTGTACCACCGTTATACATTATACATTACAATATATCTGTAGTGAAATCTGTAGATAGTATTCTACTCAATATCTTAATCCGGTAACGCATTGCTTGTAGATACTGGAAAATGGAGCACTTTGGTCCATCCCATAGCAGCACGCTTTGGAAACGACTAGTAGCGGATACCAAGGGCACGACGTTACCATGTGACTAACGAGGACAGGACATTAGGCAGAGCAATCACCATTGCCTTAATTTAACTTGCCCAATTTGATGCTCTACTCGATAAGAACTTATTATATGTTTTGAATTTTGAAAGGAATATATAGAGGTTCCAAACTTCCAGAGATTTGATGATAGTTATTAAACAAAAGAAAAAACGTATATCTTCTTCATCAATCATCATCATGTGTTCAATTTACATATGAGCTTCAATTTATATATGTAATCTATATCTATATCCATGATCCGTTTTAAAACAAGCTGGTTATCCATTTTAGGAAATTTTAACATTTTTTTCAATATCCTTAAACTACCTTTAGATAACCCTAACAAATATATTTAGAATGGTTGCACTTTTATGAATTTTTACATCTAATCCTCGACTTATATTTAGTTAGATACACACGATTAGATGTCTCATCGCCACATCTCATAAAAATATTCTAAACAGCCTGTATTATTGTTACAACATTTCACACGTTATAAACCGTTACGCTATAATACGCGCACACCCTTCGGGTATCATATAAATGTGATTTGTGTATGGACCCGTTTGATATAGAGTAGTTGAGCTGTTATTTATTTATGTACCTTTATAAAAGTTATACTACAAATTTGTTGAATTCCTCGAAAATTTTAATATAGAAAATATTTTTTTTTACCATTGAAGAGTCATCAAATTAATTGGTTTTAAAGTTATTCTATACTTATTAGTATCAATTCAAATCAAAAATTGTCAATGGTTACTAGTTCAATTAATCAGAGGAATCTCAGGTTTTACCCAGGGTCTTGAGTTCGGTCCTTAAGGATGATAAGTATTGGGGTTTTTTCCTCCGAATACTTGTAACAGCACATGGTTAACATCTCCTTGTCTAAGCTATGTGCAAGGCTTCACCATTATACGGTGAGTTTTATCTGATGTCACATACCGACTGAATATTCGGAAAAAAAAAAAAAATTCAAATTACCCTTAAAAAAATTTATTATCGATAATCATTTACTTTTTTTTTTTATAATTCTAACAAATTAATTTTTAAATAGCTATACTTACATCAAAAGTCATACAAATATCACTTTAAACGATTTATGATATCTACATCAATAGTCATTGTTGACAAGCGGATATAATGCTAGTCTATATTTATATCTACGTATGTGCTTACTGCTGAGTTAAAACTTCAAAATAAGTTGTTGATTGGAACCTGAACTTGGAGAGAAAGGCAGAGTAGTTGATACCAAACCTAAACAAATTCTGTCTCTGACCCTTACATTTTTAGCATATTTCCGTTTACCCCCTGTTTTATTTTAAATTTTAGATGCTACAACAATATTCTTTTTCTTTATTTTTGAACAGCTACCACAATATGGTTTAACATATATAGACATGTATTGTTTTCATGTATGGGAAAATATTTTTCTTTCTTAGTTTTCCTTATACAATGAACCTAAATTTGCAGTCTTACATGCGATTTTTAGGTCTCTAATGTTTGTATTTAACAAAAATGATATAAAGAAAAAACGTAAGTAGATGTCAAACAAATTAATATGTTTATATAGTAATATCTAACAATTAGATGTAAAAATAACAAGCATGGATACTTAAAACTTAGTTCGAAGTGTTTTATTATCATCAGAGTTTCTAAACAAAAACTAGATGACAGATTAACAGGCATAATTAATCCAACTTTCATAGTTTTTTGTTTGTATATAATAAAAGATCTACTTCTAACTTTTATATAGTTATACGTGGTCATAAAGAAATCTAAGAATGCTTTAGAAGTATGACCAAAAACCTTTTACTTTAGACAAGTTTGGATTAAAGTAAGGTATCAATTATAATATATTGACTATTGTATATGTGTTGTATAAGTCTTTTAGTATGTTTACGTAACGAATTTACTACTATGATCTAAATGTAATCATTTTTTATATTCTTTTAAATATAATATTTTGTTCAATATACATATTTGGCACATAAAGTAAGTGTAACTCTAAAAAAATTTAGGCCAAATACTAACGAATAGAATACAATAATAAAGTAGAATATATTTTCAAAGTTTTAATGACTTAAAATGGGTTTAGGAAAAACAAAAATATATATATAGTTTGAGAGAATGGAGTATATGGCTGTTAGATACTCAAGCTTGGGTATAGAACCCCTCACATACTAATATATTAATATATATATATATATAAATGCTTG
>JANDBE010000028.1:38487844-38502005 GCA_024320915.1 Erigeron philadelphicus
TATTTCTTCTCTAGTGTAATCAAGAACTCTTAATAACAAAAATAATAATATCACTTTCCGATTACATCTGGTGAGAATTATTTCTTGTTTTTTTTGTTCAGATTAAGAATTTGTACATGGTATCAGAGCCATTCGGTCGATTGATTCGGTTTACTCTATTGTTTCTTCTTCAGATCTAGGGCGTATTTCGCTTTGAAACCCTAGATTTGATTTTTTTGGGGTTTTCACTTCGGTTTGTTAGGGTTTCTTCTGGAAATCCTCTTCTTCGTTGTTCCGCTGCTTCGCCGTTGATGGTTTCTGGTTTTACTTGACTAAGCGAATCAAGTAAAATTAGGGTTTGGTCTTCTGATCCTGAATATCTCTTGACTAAGTGAATCAAGGGATATTTAGGGTTTCTCTCATTCTTCCGTAAAACACTGCTTGTCTTCTCCTTCTCTTTCCTTTATTTTTTCGTTTATATCTGCTTATATTTTCTTCTCAAATTGAAAGTTTCTATATATATCTATATAACTTGTTTTTCTAATCTTTGTCTCATAAAAACAATTGAGTTAATACTTGACATGCCTTCATTTGAGAGGTTGGGAATCCTGTCACTGACTCTTTTGTGGGATCTAAGATTTATTTTCATCTATTTTTTATTTGAGAGGATTATATTTGTTGATATTTTGTTCCGTGTTATTGTTATCTGGTGTGTTTTAGACAACCTATTGCTTGTTTTTTTTTTGTGTTTGGTGTGTTAGTGTTTATCTGTTTGGTTCTCTCTGCTTGTTAGTTTATTAATCTGTTGGTGTGTTTCTCTGCTTTATAATGCCTGGCCTTGATGGTTGTTATTCCTGCTTGTACTTGTGCTGCTACTACTGCTATTAAGAGTCATAATGATCTTATGAGATTAATGCAATTCTTGATGGGACTTGATGATGTCTATATGAATGTTAGATCTTCTATTTTGACCAAAGAACCTTTACCTAATGTTAAAACTGCTTTTGCTATTATCTCTAAAGAGGAGTCTCATAGGGGTGGTTTGTCTGATAAAACTCATAATGCTAGTGCTTTTGTTGCTAAAACTAACTTTAAAAGGGGGTCTGCAACAAATTTTTCTAATAAACAGTCTACTTTTGACAATAAAAAGACTTTTGATAATAATTTTGAAGCTAGAAGGACTTTTGACAACAATACTAGGAATTTGAGACCTCCTAACCCTAATCTTCATTGCACTCATTGTAATAAAATTGGGCACACTATTGATAGATGTTTTCAATTGGCTCCTAAAAGGAACTTCAATCAGTCTAATAACACTAGGTTTGCAAATAATAATGTGAATGTGGACAAATATGTTTCTTCATCTGTTCCAACTGTTGTGTCTAAAACTGCTCCTACTTGCTCCATTCCTTCTCTAACTGCTGATCAAATGGCTAAGTTGATGAGTTTATTAGATCCCAAGTCTGCTTCTACCTCTGGTACTTCTTCTGGTGTGCATGCCAACATGGCAGGTATACCTCTGTTTAGTACTTCTTGGTTTCTTAGCTGTAATGCTTTTATGCTTAAGGCTATTCTTGATTGGATTATGGATTCTGGTGCTAATCAGCACATGACAAATTCTGAAAAACACCTTTCTCATGTTATTGATATTTCTGATTTAAATCTTAAAATTGGGCATCCAAATGGTACTTGTGCTCTTGTCACTAAAATTGGAAATTTACATCTTCAAAATGGTATTGTGCTATTTGATGTTCTTGTTGTGCCTGCATACTCTGTTAATCTGATCTCTGTGCATAAGTTAGCTAGAGACAATAAGTTGTTTATAGGTTTTGATGAAGACAAGTGTTATATTCAGGATTTACCTCAAAGGAAACTTCTGGGGACTGGTAGCCAACAAGGTGGTCTTTATGTGTATGATAACATGCCTATCTGCTCTAATGTGGTGTGTAACTCTTCTTGTTTACCTTCTGATTCTAAGTTACTTTGGCATTTAAGACTTGGTCACCCTGCAGACCAAGCTTTATCTAGACTTTATACCAAATTAAATATATCTCCTACTTCCTCTTTGGGTCCTTGTGAAACTTGTCACAAGGCTAAACAAGTCAGGGAGCCTTTTCCCTTGAGTGAACATAAGACTCGAATTCTTGGTGATTTGATACATCTAGATGTTTGGGGACCATATAAGGTGTCTAGTAAAGAAGGTCACAAGTATTTTTTGACAATTGTTGATGATTTTACAAGAGCTGTGTAGACTTTTATGTTGAAGCATAAAACTGAAGTTTTTTATCATCTTGAATATTTTCTTAATATGCTTGATACTCAATTTTCTATTAAAGTCAAAATTGTTAGAAGTGATAATGGTACTGAATTTGTTAATAACAAAGTTCATTCTTTATTTCACTCAAGAGGAATTGTGCATCAAACTTCTATTGCTTATACCCCTCAACAGAATGGGGTTGCTGAGAGGAAACATAGACACCTTCTTAATGTGGCTAGGTCTCTTATGTTTCAGGGGGGAATTCCTGTCTACTTATGGTCTGATTGTGTGTTAACTGCTACTTATTTGATTAATAGAACTCCTTCCTCTATTCTAAAGGGTAAAACTCCTTATGAAATGGTGTATGGATGTGAACCTGATTTAAAACATTTAAGAGTTTTTGGATGTTTGTGTTTTGCTACCAAGTTAAATGTTTCTGATAAGTTTGAATCTAAAGTTGATAAATGTATTTTTGTAGGTTACTCAAACTCAAAAAAGGGGTATAAATTGTTTTGCATTGAGTCTAAAACTTATGTCTATTCTAGAGATGTTAAGTTCTATGAGAATTTGTTTCCTTATACTATGAATCAAAAACAAGTTTTAGAGTCAACTCAAAACAGTATTAATCAATTAAATTTTTTTGATCACTTTGATACATCTTTTCTAAATGAGGATAACCCTAAAGAAAGTCCCAATGATGATGAGGAGGACTGTGACAGTAACTCTAAAGTTGGCAGTATGCACTTAGATACTTTTGGCAGTCCTTATCAGACTACTAGTAATGGTCATGAACATTCACTTGGCAGTTCTGATGGATCTACCAGTAGAAGTCTAGATCATTCACTAGACAGTCTACCTAGGACTACTAATATCTCTGAGCAAGCTACTACTTTAGGAGTGTTGAATAATGATTCTGAGGGCACTAGAAATGAGTCTTTAAATGTTAACCAAAGGGCTTTAAGAAATTCTAAACTTCCTCAAAGACTTGAAGGTTTTAAAATTAAAGGGAAAGTCAAGTTTCCTTTAAGCAGAGTTGTTAATTATGCTCATCTTCCCTCTGATATTGTTTGTTATGCTACTAGTCTTAATAAAAGTATAGAACCAAATTCTTATAAAGAGGCAGTTAAAGATGTTAATTGGGTAAATGCAATGAATGAAGAAATGGAAGCCTTAAATAGGAATAATACTTGGACTGTTACTTCTTTACCTCCTAATAGGCAACCTATAGACTGTAAATGGATATACAAGATCAAGTATAAGTCTAATGGGGAGATAGAAAGATATAAGGCTAGGCTTGTTGCCAAAGGCTTCAGTCAAAGGGCTGGTATTGATTATGATGAAACATTTTCACCAGTTGTGAAAATGGTGACTGTTAGATGTCTTCTTTCTGTGGCTGTTTCTAATAACTGGTCTTTATATCAAATGGATGTTAATAATGCTTTTTTGTATGGTGATCTTATTGAAGATGTGTATATGAAACTTCCTCAAGGCTATTTTAATCCTGATGATAATCTTGTATGTAAGCTAAATAAGTCTTTATATGGATTAAAACAGGCTCCAAGACAATGGAATGCTAAGTTATGTAGTTCCTTGATTGACTTTGGTTTTGTTCAAAGCAAATATGATTATTCCTTGTTTACTAGAAAGAAAGATGATACTTTTGTTGCTCTTTTAGTTTATGTGGATGACATTGTCATCACTGGTAATAGTGAAAGTGAAATTGAGAAAGTAAAGGTCTTGATGAATTCAAAGTACAAAATTAAGGATTTAGGTAAATTGAAATATTTTTTTGGCATTGAGGTTTTAAATTGCAACAATGGGATCTGTCTATCTCAAAGAAAATATTGTTTAGAAGTTCTTAATGAGTTTGGTCTTTTAGGTTGTAAACCTATAAACACTCCTTTGGAAATGAACATGACCTTTAAGAATGATAAATCTAAACCTTTGGAGAATGTCATTGGTTATCAAAAATTGATTGGGAAGTTGATTTACTTGACCTTAACCAGACCTGATATTAGTCATGCTGTTCAGTGTCAATTTATGCATGCTCCCACTCAACAACATCTCAATGTTGGCTTTAGAATTCTTAGGTAGTTGAAATCTGTTGGAGGGGGGATGTTAAAATTACTAGTTCATGGTAAATTGTTTAGGTAAAATACTTATTTTGTGTCAAGTTATTTTGCAGGGTTACAAGTGATCAAGTTGAGAGACAAGAAGGACTGAAGATGTTAAAGACTGAAGTTGAGGGTGCAAAGTGGAAAGAAGAATTCTAGGAGGTGGCTAAGTGAAACTATTGTGGTAGTATAAATACTACCACATTACCCGTTTTAGGGTTGGGGATGATCATCACGTTTTGCAGTCATATATACATACACTTTTCATATATATCATCTCATATATATATATATCTATATATTTCTGGAGTTATACCTGTAAGAGATATATATCATATCGATATATATCTTGTTTTGATTGTATATCATCATATTGATGATATTATTTTCTCTATTGTAATCAAGAACTCTTAATAATAATAATAATATTACATCCGATTATATTTGGTGAGATTTATTTCTTGTTTGTGGTTGAGATTAAGAATTTGTACATATAGCCCCATGGGCTACGTATGACACATGATTTATAACAGCAATTGATAAGAATGATGTAAGAATTAAAATAGTTGATAAGAAAGTTTGAGTAAATGTATACACTTGATTAGCATTTAAGTTAGATGAGTATATTACTTGCCCAAAACCAAAAATAATACGAGTAATTGAGTAAATTAGGTAATGGAGTATGTTCGGATAAAACTTAAACTTTACATTATGAAATTTAACAAACATGTATAATTTAGCTTTTAGAAAATTATGTATGCAATGTTACAAAATAATAATAATAAGTATATCAGAGATGTCTCAATAGCAAAAAATTTGAGCTTAGGCATAAATTTGCAAGTTAATATGATCAAATTTTTACTCAAAGATTACTACTAAAAAACTAGTAACTTACATTAACCATGCCTAATTACACGCTTAAGCTTAACTCAAATTACATGGATATATCTCCAAAAGATACATTTGGATGTTTAATAACAAAACGGTACAATGGTTGAATATGTACATACTCTAGTCCCTTAAGCTTTTAACACCCTAAGATAATCATCAATGATAGACATAGCCGATGATCGGTAACCAGAACCAAATAGATTGTAATGGTTCAAGTAATGATATAGCAAATATAGATCTCTTCTTTTCTCGAATCCTGGTTGTTTCGGCATCACCTTAAAGAAGACACATATTAAGTTCACATCACCATTCAACTATTGTTTACCTTGTAATTACCAACGACTTATATAGCTAAATTTGTAGAGTAATACATAACAAAATACAGATTCTCAATCAATGATATAGCAAATGCAAGGATGTACCTCAAAGTAGGCGTTGTAGAAAGACCCTCCAAATCCGGCACACCATGACATTCCAAATTCTGCTTCATTATGCCCGTCTGGATATAACATTCAACGACATAGAATTCTAAATATGGAGCAAAAAAGCTTAAAATACTATTCAGTTGTGTTGAGATTTTGTCAGTGACATTCTAGTTATTACAGGAAGGGTACTTACAGTAACAAGCTGGATCAAGTATAACAGGCTCTCCGTTTTTGTCAGAACTAATATTCCCACTCCATAAATCTCCATGTAATAAACAAGGCTCAATTGTCACATCTTCAAACAAAGCCCCTATATTTTTCACTAATATTTGTCCTGTATTTAGATCAAAACAAATATTATGAAACCTTAACTGTTCCAAAACAAAAGATACAGTTTGACATTTAAGTCAAACAATGCACCTTCTAGACTTAAAAACTGACCAAATTTTGGTTATAACAAGATCTCAGATTCAACGCAACTGTAAGACAATAAGTTAACCTGAAATCTGAATCCATTTCCTTTATAAAAAAGAAAACTCCAAGAACCCATTTTGAATCGGTGGTTGAAATCAGCTAGTTTGACTTTGAAAGTTGATATTGAAACTGAACTCCTTTATTGACACCGTGAGGGTAGTTTAGAATCACAAACCTTTTTGGTAAATAGATGAATCACCATATTGTTGCTGTGCTAGCTTAAGTTGAAAATTCAGTCGATGCTCAGAGTAAAACTCAATCCAATCTGATGTCCATGTGTTTATCTGCGGTGTGCTACATGTTGGGACTCAAGTATATTAAAACTAAGAGCAATTAAGTCCAGAATACCAAAACAGATATATGTGTAAATGCCCTAAAACAAAGATCCATAATTGAAGGGAACCATATTAATAGAAACCTACAGAAGGTGTATGTAAGGATAACCATACCTGCCAATGGTATTGTCGACATGAAACCCGAAACCTTTTTCTGATTTTGCAGCTTTGTGCATCTCTGCAAGCTTCCTCCCTAGTATAGACTAAACTAAAAGCAAGTTAAATAGAAAAATTTGAATCATGATTGAAAAGAGAAAAATCAAAAATTGGTTTTACCTGATCCCCTCTCGATGAACCAAATTCAATAAATTCCATAATGATATATGACCCTCCTGTTGGCAGTGCACCGACCTTCAGGTACCAAAGAAGCATAAAGTTAAAATAGTGTTCGATCATTCTACAGGGAAGAGTCATTTCACAAAGAACAAGGAGATAAAAAGTAACTATCACAAAATCAGCTCCTGTTTATCAGCAATCCAGTTGTAGGAATCTCACCTTGAAAGGTTGAGGAACACGGATTGATTTTGTATCATACATGGCCCTTAACCCCAAAGCCTCTCCTTCAAACATCTCCGGTCCAATACTCCTAAAAAAAGTGTGTAGAACTCTTTGTGTCAATCAAGTAATATGACAAAAACAAATTCCCTTAGAAAAAATACAACTCTCAACAAAAAGGTACTCATGATCTTGAAATGGCAGGACTGAAGAAGAAACCTGTTTGTCTTAACGAAGAACGAACCAGCATCAGTAATGTATTTGCTGGCAAGATTTATGCAACCACCACCAACAGGCCTGATCCCCGTTATCTGAGTTGCTTTTCCTTCGGTTAGAATCCATTCTCGCACTGGATCCGTACTCACTGTTGCCACTGCCAAATGGAGAACGATTTAAATAAATCATGATGTTTTACAAGATCTTGAGGTCTTCACAATTAAGAATGAATCAATAAATTGATCTGATATTTATCAAATAAATGTCACATTTTTACAAGATCATTATGTCACTTTTTCCAACGAGAAACAGGTCGGGACACATGGAAACTATGGAGGGCAGTTCTTAGAGAGCTTTTATCTTAGACAGCAAATTCAATAAATTGTTCTAACATAACAGCAGATTACAAAACAGATCATTAAACAAATAGCATTAAGAAACATACATTCAAGTTTCACAAATTAATATCATACTGTATAGCATAACAATAACCGTAAACAATATGGAATGAATCTTCAGGAATTAATCAAGTGTAATGCTAATCTCCTTACAAAACTCAGAATGTATCTAACTAATAGTCCTTTCGTAAAAAATACTAATGGAAAACCGACCCATTATCCGCCCCCACCAACCCGACCCACGACCAAAATGAAAGAGGTCAATCACATAACACTGGTTAAAAGGACATGGGTCGGAATTTGAACCCCTTACCTTTGTGAAAAAAAATTACCATAAGTGGGATTGATTTCAAAAAGCTCAAAAATTGAAACTTTTTTGCTACTATAGGCTAATCTTGAATAAAGATTTCATCTTTTTCACTAAATTGATACAAAAACACATGAAACTGGAAGTTAGTTTGATCTGAAAAAGCTAAAAATTTAAACTTTTTTGCTACTATAGTTTAATCTTGAATAAAGATTTTATCTTTTTCACTAAATTGATACAAAACACATAAAACTGGAAGTTAGTTTGATCTGAAAAAGCTAAAAATTTAAACTTTTTTGCTACTATAGGCTAATTTTGAATAAAGATTTCATCTTTTTCACTAAATTGATACAAAAACACATGAAACTGGAAGTTAGTTTGGTCTGAAAAAGCTAAAAATTGAAACTTTATGCAACTAGAGTTGAAAAAGAAAAGCAGAATCTTGATATATACAGAGATACTTACTAGCCATGGGTTTATGCAGACGGAAAGAAATTTGGTGTGAAGAATGGTGGAAATGACAAGTAGAGAAAGAGATGACACCTAAATGTGCCACCATTTCTTCAACACACACTTTCACACTCACTGTGTGTATGTTTTTTTCCCCTTTTTAATCACTGATCATTATGAGTAACAATTGGTGGAGGTTTTGGTTTGGTCTATCACTTTATCTTTTGATATAAAACCCTCCTCTTCAATCGTACAAAACATATGGGTCATCAAAATTTTATTGTTTTGTTAGAAAAAAAAAAGGTCACTTTTGTATTTGTATGATTTATTTACTATATTTTTTGTTGTTAAATACAATCAAAGATATTATTTGTATGATTTATTTACTTAGATTTTAATATTTTGTGATGGACTTCTGATGATTTACTTAAAATAAATATAAAAGATATCCTTTTGAGGCCTAAATTACAACTCCAAACAATATAAGCTAGTAGAAAACCATCAATGACTTTGAATTTTCAGAAATACTGATTACAGGCTTCCACTAATGTATTCTGTGTGTTAAATTCAACAGATATAAATAAAGAAAACAAATATAGAACAAAAGGAAATCCATACATTTATACAACAATCTTAAATCTTGTACACCCTCCAAGCATTCAAGAATGATAGATAAGCCTAAATATTTCAGCTTTTTCACTATCTGTCATCTTTCTGCTTCTGTTCCTGCTTCTACTACATTTCCTGCAGCTGAAGCTGCTCGATTTTCACTTTCACTTTGACTTTGACTACTTCCTTGACCAGTGTGTGGTAGGAGCCACTGACGAGACAGCTCCATCGACATCTCCCTTGAAATCTCGGGGCTGCTTGTGGCAATAACAGAGAGACGACACACAGGACAAGTCGATTGCTTTCTTAGCCACAAATCTATGCAGGAAAGATGAAAGCTATGCCCACATTTTGGCATGATTCTTAGTACTTCTTTCTCTTGATACTCACCTACGCATATCGTGCACCTGCGGTTTTTCAGCAAAAGTCAAGTAAGAATTCTGATAGAGGAGCTCCGGGGTACGGAATAAAGATGCAAGTTAGCCCCCGGGAGCGTGTATGTGTGTGTGAGACAGAGGAGGGTGGGGCGGGAGATAAACTTACTGAGCATCCTCCATGGAAGCAAAGGCTTCACGGTCAAACTTCATTGTGGGAATGGCTGCAACCATGGCTGGCTCAAGGCCTACAACCCTATGCTCTTGCTGTAATTGTGTTTTAAGACAATTAGAATGTAATCATCAGTGAAATGCGGAGATAAATAGATTATATCATAAATTACAGCAAAAACCAAAAATATATCTATGGAAACCGTTTCGAATTTATAATATGGTTACTCTATTGCAACAACTATGTAACATCAAACTTGAGTCAGGCAGCATTTGTTGTGTACAAACGAATTGAACTGCCAAACATAAATATTCTTACAAATCCTTCCATTTTTGGGTTGTCTTGTAAAGATATACCTACAAAACATTTCACTCCTAACATTTGTACATTACATGTTTGCCTATACTATCTACTGTTATCCATAATATTTGGATATTACAGTATATCATCTTCTTGAATGGTATGTTATTAAACGATTGTTAAATACTCTGCCAACTATGTGCTCCACTAAAATGTGGCATTACATTCCTAACACAAAGGACGTATATGCACAAAAACAGTTATTGACTTCACATAGACGTTATAACATGTTCTGACTTCTATAAAGGAACACTAAGTATATATCTAGCATCGAACATCATATGCTTAAAATACAATCATAACGAATCCTTGAGTCTGTATGACTAGATCAAGCCGCAGAAAGGGTAATATTTATACATTCTAATCGTATTATCCTTCTTCAGTGTGTACTCTACCCTATTTATCAAAAGTCAAATTTCAATAATCACTTGAAAATTAAAGCAAGAAACCATTTAGTTCAAGCAATAGTGCAATACTTTATATGCTGCATATATGCAAAGGTTGTTGGCAATCATATATTGACATTTGACATACAAAGGTTGTTGGCAATCATGTATTGACATTTGACATACACATTAAAAATTGTAAAGCATAAAGTTATAAAGGATTGAAAACATACCCTCTCAAGGTCAACCCTTGAGTCAATCTCAAACAATTGACGTGATTCGTATCGACGAAACCGCCCGCAAACCAGTCTAGCACAGACAAATACAATGAAAGTGGCACTCATTGCAAAGCCTATAACTGTCGTAACCAAATTCGTACTTTTGCTAAACATCTAATGCCTTAATTTATTTTCCTACAAAAAGGTATATAAAAAATGACTAGAAAATTTTAAGACCCGGATTATCTATAAGCACAAAGAGCTAACCAAATCCTAATTACAAGATAAACTTCAAGATAAAAACCCCAGCTTAACAATGAGCACAATTTCCATAAAAAAGGTTATAAAACTAAACTTAGAACCTTAATTACAGAGTATGACCATTAAGAAACAAATCAAGATTAAGATCCAAGATTAACCATTAGCGCAATTGATAATTAAGATTATGAAAAACAAAACCCTACTGAAAAAACACAAGAAACAACATTATGAACCTGTTTAATTTACAAGAATAGCTATAAAATCAAGAATATAACATTATGAGTGTGATATACAAGATTTCAAGAAACAAACCAAGAAAGGGACTTTATGAAAATTTCAACAAAAGGTAACAGAAAGATTGAGAATTGACCAAACCCCAGATCAAGATTCACTCCAAAATGATGAAATTTACAGATAAAAATATTAGCCAATAAATGGAATCCACTTCTCTTTGGGTGGACTCAAAGTTAAAGAGTGTGAGGGCCATTGATGGATAGATAGATAGATAGATGACAATAAGAAGAGATGAAATTTGAGAACATTTTCTTCTTGGCTTGCTCCTTGGACTTTGTATCTAATGTGGGTCCACTTCAATAGTTATAGGATAGGACCCACTCTTTTTAAAATGTTGCCTGGATTTCCAATCTACAATACAATTATTGGATTATACAATACCAGTACCAAATATACTATATGTAGCAAAAAAAAGGTGACATATATAAGTAGAAATAATGGAATTGTAAGAAAGTGAAAATACAATCCATATAATGTGAATAAAATCTAGAAAGATATAAATGACTGAAAAGTGAATATTTTAGCGGCTTACATGTATCCAAATATACTTGCGAAATGTGTTGGAGATGAACACTTCATAAGTTTATAGTCAAAAATAAAGGTAGGTAATTTTGTTAGGGTTAAGTACGCCACAATGTAACTAACTAATACTGAAAAGTAACAGTGTGCATGAATTCAAGTCGACATTTATTATATACACGAACTTTGTAATAATATTCAAATCATGTAACTTTTTATAACCGATCAATAAAAACCTAACACGTGACAACTTATATGGATTGTCACGTATGTCATGTTACATATTTAAACATTTTTACTAAGTTCGTGCATAATATAAAGGTCGACTTGAATTTGTGCACACTATAACTTTTCAGTATTAGTTAGTTAAATTCTGTCGCACTTAACCCATTTTGTTACCACAAAAATTAGTGTATTTATAGTAATTGTGCATTAAACACTTATATAATATGTTATATCATTTGTAACCTAACGTAAATTATCAATCCTTATAGTACTAATATCATTACCGGAAAAAATGATAACTGTAATAATCGTAAATTATCATTCTAATATCAAACGTAGTGGTTTGATTGTACTTGTATGTAATTTATTGAATCAATATTATGAAGTATACTCCACAAAAATCACTAAAAATTAAACTTAACTAAACTTAAAATCGTTTAATAATACTATACTTGAGAAAAGGAAAGAGTGATCAATCATCCTAATTAAAAAACCAAAAAATCCTCATAATTTATATGATTGTGACATGTGAAAATTCATAAACTAAGATTATAAAAAAGATTAAGTTAAATCTATTTGTCACATTTAATTTTAAAAAGATTTTTAAATTAATGTTTTAAAGGAAATAATTATTTTGAGGGGGAAAAAAAAGAAAAAGAAAAAGAAATTGACCCTTGGTGTGGCAAAGGGGAGACTTTTTAGTGATCATTCTTTGATTCTCTAACTTTATCTTTATGTTGATCCTCCCAGGTTGTTTCCCCATATGTTGAAACTCCTTGGAGTTTCTAGTTCATCTAAACTGAGTCCTTGAAGTTCGATTTTATTCTTTATGCCCTCAATGATAGATATTATCTTGTTAAAAATAATAATAAGTGTGCATAGTTGTACACATACAAATAACAAATATGAAAATCTTTTTAGGTAGCTTAATTACTTGCAAGATTTCATAAAGTCATTAATCTCACCTACAAACAATTGATAGTCATTGTTCATGTAGACTGACAAGACCGATGATTATATTAAATTGAGATTTGTAACATATCATCATTATCTTATACTAGTAATAACTTTGTCATTTGGGATTCCATATAGATAGGACCACCAAATAGACCAAAACCTACTTTAATTAACTTATTTTGGAGGAATCGTCTTTGTTGAAACTAATTAGACAGTGACAAATTGCAAGTGCCTATAAACACGTATGTATGTATATATAGGTGGTGATATTTACCACAATTGGATATTAATGGTTTGTACCAGTTGTATACTTTGTATAATATGGTATTTTTATCAAATATGATGGTACCAATATCAGCACTTTATATATTTAAAGGTAGTAATTGCTTTCAAAAATATCAAATTACGAATTTAGTTTTGCTTGTTTTGTTTTTAGTTTACAAACTATTAGAAATAGAGTTTGATAATCACACTATGTCACAAGTAGTGGAACTATCACTCAAAATATTTAATAATCTTATAACATATCTATCCATAATTTATCAATAGATATGATAAGAACTATTGTAAAAAGATAATGATGGCTCATTGAACAAAACTAGTATTTTAACATTAACAATATAATAATGTTTGTTTATGATCAAACATGCAAAAATCGCCTCTTCACAATATGAAGTGTTTATTATTTGATCAAATATGCAAAAGTAACTTCTTGATAAGATCGATTAAGTTAAATGAGAAAATATGAAGCAAAAGGCTATCTTTTATATTTATGGTTTTTCTTAATTTCCAACCAAAAAGTAGAATATGATTAACATAATCTCCTTTGGTTTGGTTACGTTCCAAGTTTTGCATACGATTAACCCTTTCTTAATCTTAGGATATCTATTTTTTCTATTTTTTTTCATTGAGTGATCATGACTCATGAGACCTTTTTAAAGAAATATGTTAGTTGATCGTGGACCGAGAAAAGTAAACCCAAGAAAAGCCCAAAGCCCGCCGTTACCCAGATCTTTAAAGCCTTGACTATATCTAGACTAAACGTTTACACAAAAGAGTTATTAATCTTTGATAATCCATAATAACATGTTTGCGGGGATAGCTCAGTTGGGAGAGCGTCAGACTGAAGATCTGAAGGTCACGTGTTCGATCCACGTTCACCGCATTGTTTTTATTTTATCCCCATCCTTTTTATGAAATTGTTTTGGAATGCGAAGACACAAATTTTAAATACTCTCTTAATACTAACTAGGCATGTTGTATCATTTACTCCATTTAAAATCAGTTTTTTAAGCCCAGGTCATTTATGTTGTCCCAGTTAGATTATCGATTTCGGTTCAACATGTTGATTTATAGTTTTTGAGACTGTATAAATGATATTTTGCTTATTAAAAGTGCCGTTTGTAGTCCTTTTAAATGTTCTTGTTTGACCATTTTGATAGTTT
>JANDBE010000028.1:38682631-38699534 GCA_024320915.1 Erigeron philadelphicus
GGAGAATTTGCATTTGTCGCTTTTGGCGAAGCCGTCAATCAGGTGAACTTTAACTAACTAAGTTTTTTCAATGTTGTCAACAATCTGGCTATTGATAGATTTGTTGTGCTTTTGATAGCTGCATGATCTAGTATTGCAAATGAGCGGCATCATGCCAGTCTGCTCTCTTTTTTCCCATTTATACGCTCTATCAAGTTTTTTTTTTTTCCTTTTCTGTTTTAGAAAGACAAATATTCACACAGAGTTATCGCATACTTGTCCCAAGTAGGACTGGGACCCATAATCACTTGGTTGATGGGTCACCTTGATAACTGCTAAGTCATGGCCCTTTTTAAGGAGTTGGAAGGTAGATGTAGAATCAACATCAGTAACATTTCAATTTTATTTGTCTATTACAGGGTATAATGACTCCTCAGCTATCTTCGTTGCTGTTTCTTGTGGTGGGGATCTCAATGGCCCTCACACCATGGTTAGCTGCTGGAGGCCAGTTAATAGCATCTCGTTTTGAGCAGCATGATGTCCGTAGTTTATTGCCTGACGAAAGTGAGGTATAATTCCTTACAAAAGTAAATTCTATAACACTTGTGCAGTGCCACACTAATTTTTATCAGTGATCAATAACATCAAATTTTTTTGCATATTATGAGAATAATCTAATGTGTTTCTGCAGTGTATGTTTTTAAATTTATGCACATCAATTAGACCACATACGGAGTAATACATAATTATACGTATATAAGGAAGTGTACATTCCATGATACACATAGTGCTTGTAATGGCCGTGATACTTAATACTCATATTTGATTGAACTTCTTTCAGACAGACGATTTGCAAGATCATATCATTATATGCGGGTTTGGACGCGTTGGCCAGGTGCAGCACCATCATCAATTATATAAAAATGAACGCAAAAACAGAACCTTCCTCTAAATATTATCATATGTGAAGTAGTGGGTTTTTGATATTTATTTCTATCCTTTTTGTTCTTTCAGATCATCGCGCAGCTTCTTTCTGAAAGACTCATTCCATTTGTTGCTCTTGACGTCAGCAGGTATGAAGTTATTTATATCTTTTCCACTTGTACTCAACATATAACAAGCTTACTGACATTTAACTTTTCTCATGATGTAAGTGACCGGGTAGCAGTGGGACGAGCACTTGACCTTCCTGTTTATTTTGGAGATGCTGGTAGTCGAGAGGTGAACCTATATGATCATAGTTAAATCTGCAACCCTGAAAACTCAGTCTGACCTTTTTTTGTTCACCTCAACTTCCAGGTCTTGCATAAAATTGGCGCTCACAGAGCCTGTGCTGCAGCGATAACTTTAGATTCACCTGGTGCAAACTATAGAACTGTCTGGGCTCTTAGCAAGTATTACCCCAATGTTAAGACATTTGTACGCGCACATGATGTTGATCATGGACTCAACTTAGAAAAGGCCGGGGCAACAGCGGTAAATTTATAGTTCAAGCGCCTTTCTTTCTATTTAACTATGTCTCCAATCATTACTGGTCGAGGTCCACTGCGCATACAACTTTACACACCATATCATGCCTTTGACTTCGAGTTAAACATGTTTTAGGTCGTGCCAGAGACCTTAGAGCCAAGTTTGCAATTAGCATCTGCTGTTCTTGCACAAGTGAGTTATTAGCTTGATTGGTTAAATAGGATTGCTTGACGTCATTTTCATGCAGTATCAATGACTAATCTCTTGATTTCTGCTGATGGTTTTATCATGCTAGTATCAATGTCCTACTGATTCTTGAGTGTTTATAACTTGTTTTGTTTCATAGGCTAAATTGCCAATGTCAGAGATAGTAGCTACTATCAATGAGTTCAGATCTCGCCACCTATCAGAGCTTACCGAGGTATCCAATCTGACTGTTTTATGTCTTGAATCTTATACCACAAACTAGAGGTAGCAAATTGGGTGGGTCAGGGGAGGATAGGATAACAGTTCAAACTCTTTTCATATATGTCGGTTGGTCGGTTATGCTTGTTGACCCAAATTATTATTTTTATGGATAATTAGTGTATCAATTATGATGGATTATACAAGTTATATTATGTCAACAATAGTGTCATTTTAATTGAAGAAAATGGTGTAGGAGGTTTCATGCACTAAAGTTCACTAAGGGCGTACTTGACCCTTTAAGAAATAACCAAAATCGACCCATTTACAAGTTACTGTGTTAAAACTGCTACCTCTACTACCACGAATGATTCTTTAGTATTGGTGGACGCTGAATGCATTGCTTTGATGATGCATTATGCAGCTCTCAGAAACAAGCGGAAGTTCTCTTGGTTATGGTTTCTCACGGATCATGTCCAGACCTAAATCTTCTCCGGATTCTTCAGTTGATGATAACCAAATCAGTGAAGGAACACTTGCAATATGAAACCACCTCCATAAAATCTAACAAAAAAGAAGGTATTAAAAAAAGTACGAAGTTCAAAAATAAAATGGATTTCGAAGGAGTGGATAACAGTCCATTCCCCCTCCGTTACAAATTGTACAGAAACACCTAGCTGAAAAGGAAGACATAGTTGAATTCATTCTTCATCTGTTCATACAATTTTCCATATCCCCCTTTCTCTTTACACATTTAGTTGCAGTGCATGCCCAATTTTTTGGGTGATTTTTTGTTTCCTTTGTAGTCGGTATCAGTTTTGCATATAGTTGAGTTCTACACACGAATAAGACGAGTTCTATTATTTTTCATTTCCCAGATTCAGTTTTCTGGGTACTTTTTTAATTGATAAATTAAATCGTTTGTTACTTAAATAATTTGTATTTCAAATTCCTACCAATAATCTAAACAAGAACAACTCCCATCCTGAAACCGATGAAATCGATTTCGATCTCTGACTATAATCTCTCTTTTATAGATCATTGAAACTAGCTTTGTATAATCATGACAATCTACACACACCCTCAGGTTCTTTATAATTCGAATGGTAGAACCACACTCGGATGAAATAAGTGCGAAAGCAATCGCGAGCCTCTCACTGTGGTATGATAATGCATCTTCTCTATCTTCGTCTTCTAAATCAAACAACACCTCCATGGTCCTTGCCTTATGCCCATACTCATGTAACTTTTTGTTAATCTCATCAATCTTGAGATAAATTTCTTGAGATCGTGGGTGTGTTTTATCGGCTGTAAGAAACTCATGAAAAGCACCATTGATCTCAAGAACACTCGTTCCAGGTACTTTATCTATGCCATGATCTTTCATTAATCTCCTTACACGTTTTACACCCTCCCATTTATTCATATGTGCATATATGTTTGATAAAAGCACATAATTCCCACTGGTTTCAGGCTCTAAATCGACCAGATTGTCAAGTGCTACCTCAGCAATCTGTAAATTTCCGTGATTTCTTGTTGCACCAAGTAAAGATCTCCAGATAATCGCGTTAGGCTTCATAGGCATCGTGTGAAGTATTTCCATGGCTTCATTGAGCCTCCCAGCTCGACCCAAAAGGTCCACCAAGCACCCATAATGCTCAAGTTTTGGTTCAACCCCATATTTCTCCCTCATTGTATAAAAGAACTCGCGACCTTCATCCACAAGCCCAACATGTGAGCAAGCAGATATAATCGACACCATTGTAACATCATCAGGAGATAACCCCTCTGATATCATACTCTTAAACAGATCAATCCCTTCAAGTCCATACCCATGAGTAGCAAATCCTCTGATCATCGCATTATAACAAAACACATCTTTCTCCGGCAATTCATCAAACACTTGGCGTGCAAACCCTAAGAACCCACAATTCACATAAAGATCAATCAAAGACGTCACAACAAACCGATTAAGCTTCAAATTATTCTTCACCGCATACGTATGCGCCCAAATCCCTTGACTAAAAGCACCCAAATCAGCACAAGCATTAATCAAAGCCACCAAACTAACTTCATTTGGCTTAACTATCAAACTTTTTTGCATATCACGAAACAAACACAAAACCGCCATTGACAGACTACTATCATTACCATTAAGATTATAAGCAGTTAGCATACAATTCCACAAACCCAAATCAGGTTGACTAATTTGATCAAACAAATACTTACAAACTCTAAATTTCCCACATTTCGAATAAAAACTAACCAATGAAGCTATAACAAACTGATCATATTCATTAGGATCAAGAAACTTCAACACATGAGTATGCAATGCTTGACCATGTTTGACCCAAATGGGGTTTGACCCACATGCTTTAAAAAGAGATGGGTATGTATAACAATTTGGTTTAATGTTTTTTACACTAAGAATTTGGTTATAGAGTGAAAATGCCACGTGGGTGTGTTGGTTATGATGGGTTAAGATTGATGAAATAAGGGTGTTGAAAATGAAAATGGTTGGGGGGTTTGAAGATTGGTTAAAGATGGTTAGTGCGTAGGATAAGGAGGTGGTTAGGGTGGAGGATAAGAGAGTTGATAATAGTTGAGTGAGTGGGTAAGTGTGAAGAACAAGACCAGTTGTGATGAGTTGTGCGTGTGTTTGTTTGAATGTTTTTAAGGTTTTGCATTTTGTTTTTAAGATTTGGAGAAGTGGGTGTTTTGTGAATGGGTTTGAAGATGTTTTCATAAGGTTTTTGTTTTGGAAAGTAATAATAAAAAGTGTAAAAATAAAAAGGTTTTCTACGCAACTTTTAATTGATATAGTATTAGAAAAGAAAAACCCTAAGAACAAAATTATCACAAAACAAAACCCTTATTAAACCCTTTAAAGAAGTGAGGATTTTTATTATAAAAATAATAATAATTATAGGTTTCAAATTGCAATCGATTTTCTTCTGTAAATTATTACATAATAATAATAATAAGAAAATGGCGGCCACAGCAGCAACTATGTTTCTCACCAATTCATCGTCTTCTTCATCTCGTCTTCTTCGATTCAATACCGCCAAACTTCCAAACACTATTTTACATTTTCTGCCCTCCAGTTCTCTTCAGTTTCACATTTCAAACCCTAAATTTCCCAAATTCATCTGTTCATCCTCATCAGCTACCACTGGTAAAATAAATTTATAAATTTATATAGTTATTGTTAAGAAATTGTTAATTTTTAATTTTAAAGTACGTTTGTAATGATTATGCATGTGTTTTTGTGATTATTTGATTTAATTATTGTTTTTAAGTTATGTAATTTTGCTTGCTGCATATATACATGTATGTATGCATTAATGAAAATATATATATAAATTAGAGTTCAGATCAAAAGCAGAAAGTTGTTGGCTAAGATATAAGAATTTATAAAATGTCACGGATTGCTTATCTTGCAGCTGTGGAGGTAAATAATGAGACTTCTGCGACGGTTATTGATGGGAAACGTGTTGCAAAGGACATACGAGAAGAGGTTGCTGTCGAAATTTCTAGAATGAAGGATGAGATAGGGATTGTTCCCGGGTTAGCCGTTATTCTAGTTGGGGACAGGAAGGATTCTGCCACTTACGTACGTAACAAAAAGAAAGCATGTGATACCGTGGGAATCAATTCTTATGAAGTGCGGTTGGCTGAGGATTGCACTGAAGAAGAAGTTCTTAAGCACATCTCAGAGTTCAATGATAACCCGTCTGTTCATGGAATACTTGTTCAGTTACCTCTTCCTTCTGTAAGCTTTCTAATTAGATATCAGCTTGTTCTTTATTTCTTTGTTAGTTTATGTCATAATAACATTGAAGGGTTTAATTTTGTACATGCAATGATTGTGACTCACTAGTTGAACCGCTTAATTGGAAGAATAGCTTTCTGTTTGCGACAAAAGTACAAGTTTTATGGAAATGCTAATCACTCGATAT
The DNA here is from genome assembly GCA_024320915.1 of Erigeron philadelphicus. NCBI lineage: Eukaryota > Viridiplantae > Streptophyta > Magnoliopsida > Asterales > Asteraceae > Erigeron > Erigeron philadelphicus. Next base: position 38,688,445 of record JANDBE010000028.1, read on the forward strand.
AGTACTATTAACCCAAACTTGAACCTTATGTATTACAGAAGAAATGAACATGGTTATTTTCTTTCAGTTTGCTAAATGCAATATAGTTCATACTCAAACAATAGTAATACTTTCTAGTAGCAATTATCAGAAGGAAAATATAACAAATAAAGGGTGAATTGCATATAAATGTAACATAGTTTGGTCAATTTCCTTTATCTAGAGGACTGTTGTTTTTTCAGTTTCAAAAAAGGATTCAACTTTCAAGCTGTTTTTGTTTAAGGTAATCCAGTAAGTTAATCGGTTTTGAGATGTCTCATCAGTGCCACATACGCTCCATGTCGGAAAATATTAACTGGTCAACTTTACCAAAACGTCAGCCCTGAATAAAGTTCCTTAAAGCTTTAACATCCTATTGATCAACGTGTTTTAAGGTTGGATCATTTTTTCTTTGTCGACAAGGATACCCAATTCCACAGATATGCGGAATATGGGGATTTGGATCCTTTTTTCAAGTGTTATGCTCGGGTAATTAAGAAGTCGGTCAAACTATGTTAGTATTTTTTATGCAATTTACATGTATACAAACAAATCCAGGGTTTGGTTTGCTATTAGTACACTATTGAATCTCTTAATGACTAATGAGGTTATAGCACATCAATGGATTTAATGCTGCAATTCGATGGGGAAAAAACTTCTCATTTTTTAGAGCTTTGATGTGTTGCTAAATCTAGATTGTATAATGGTTCAGCACTTCACTTATACTACTAATAAATGTGGTTTCTCTTTGTATAAAGATTTTCATATATTTTGTACAAGAAATTCAAGCTTATATTAGGATTTTGGGTGAATGTTGGAAGATTGCCAAATAATCTGAATACAATGCTCGATAAAGCATTTCATGCAATTGTGATTGTGTGTTGTGTATTTCTTTATTAGTCCTGACTTTATATTTGGTAAAGTTATAGATTGATATGCTCTAATGCACTTCTTGAATCAGCATATGAATGAGCAGAACATCTTAAACGCTGTTTGCATTGAAAAAGATGTTGATGGATTCCACCCTTTGAATATCGGCCGTCTAGCCATGCGAGGGAGAGAACCACTGTTTGTTCCATGCACACCTAAAGGGTGCATAGAGTTGTTGCATAGATATGACATCCCCATCAAAGGGAAGAGGGCAGTGGTGATTGGTAGGAGCAACATTGTCGGGATGCCCGCTGCTCTTTTACTTCAGGTATGACTATGTAGTTTTGCCTTATACATGTTCTTATACTTGAGATAGAAAAAAGGGTGGCTGGGCTCGTTGGGTAATAGATGCATGTCAGACTGGTAGTATCAGGCCATTTATCCAATTTTTGTTTTCTTTATCAATTATTGTGCTGAAATATGATTATCTAAGTGGCTAATTTATAATGTTATGTTATTTCAATTTATCAAGGTCATATGCATTTACTTTTTGGGTTGCTTTCCACCAGTTTGACATGTTTCTTTTTAAGCTAGTTTTTTCATTTTAATTGTTTGATCCGTTGGAAACAAATCATAGCTTGAATCCATTATTGAGTAAATGGGTTGAAGTTTCCATCTCTAATCTAAACACATAAGGATCCTAAAGATATAAATGTACTATTTTATACGTAGAGAGAAGATGCTACTGTTAGTATTGTCCACTCAAGAACAAAGAATCCAGAGGAGATCACTAAACAAGCTGATATCATTATATCAGCAGTCGGACAACCAAATATGGTCCGGGGTAGCTGGGTGAAACCTGGTGCAGTTTTAATTGACGTTGGAATTAATCCAGTTGAGGTTAGTATTAACCAGTACCTTTTACATTACTTTCTTGTTCAGGTATTCACATAAATTTTACCGTTTTGGGAAGGGTTAATTACCAACAAGTTATACATCAATGACCAGTTTGTCAATCTGATTGCTAGTTTTGTTTTGTTATCTTAGTCTGATGAATAAAACCTCCGCTAATAGGAGTCCTAAGTGGCATACTGGCATGTTTGGACGTTTATTTATCAAGTTCCATGTAACATGAGTATAATGACTTTGATTATATTATCTGTCTAGCTCAAAGCTAATTCTTAACGTGATTACTCACAATATGCATACAAAAGGAAATTGCTGCATATTCAGTTTTTATCCCTAGCTGGATGGCCACTAGGTGTTTCAAATAAATATTAACTGTTGATCGGTGTTTAGTTAATGATATAAAAATACAATAGTTTTACAAGTTTTATGTGTTAGCACGTTGACATGGATATCTGAAACTACCTTTATAAACATGACAGTTCTTGTTTCATGTATAGTTCATTACTTACCAAATTCCGACATGATAAGACTATTTATTTGAAAGTTAATCTAGATGAATAAATTCAGCATAATCTGAAAAGATTGTTAAAAGGGTTGTTTAATGAAACTATGTAAAATGATTCTGTTTATCAAAAGCTAAGGTGGTTCAAATGCTTCCAAGCTGTTAACGGGATTTTTAAGGTAGGTTTAATGAATTATATGGTTTTAATTTGTTCAAATAGGATTCAGAATGCCCTAGAGGATATCGGTTGGTGGGGGACATCTGTTATGAAGAAGCAAGCAAGGTTGCTTCAGCAATAACTCCGGTTCCTGGCGGAGTTGGCCCAATGACAATAGCTATGCTTCTCTCCAACACCCTTTTATCTGCCAAAAGAATTCATAACTTCAGGTAATCTGTTTTTGTACTCTTACACAGATGATGTCTCTATGTTCAGCCTTCTGTCAGTTTACTAGTGTCTGATGCTGATGTTGGCCTTTAAAATCACCCCGTCGACACCCTTTCAAGAGGATGTTGAGAGATAAAGAGATAAAGATGTAATATCGTTTGTTTTGGTTTTAAGATCTGTTAGATATAGTCTTTGACTTTGCATGAGAACTGTGCTGGTTTCTTTTGTTCTGCAAGCAAGAAATACACATCTGAAGTAGAATTGGGGGGTTTTAATCCATCTATTTAGAGTAAGAATGATCCTGGAGAATTTTTATGTCTAACCGGTAACATAATTTTAGCTAAAATTGACATGGTCGGATAGGTCACAATGGCGAAGTGATCGAAAAGTGGCAAGTAAGATAAATTAATTAAAGTACACAATTATTATGCATTTGATGGCAACAATTCATTGTTTGAAATTAATAAGAAAATTAACTATTCTTTAAATTATAATTGTGCAATGAACTGTTGCTGAATATTACAGAACTATTAAAGCAAATATTGACGTTTGTACGCATTCACTAGTCACTGGAGATAACATGTCATTGTTGAATCAGTCGTAACATGGCTAAAATATAAATCGTTTATTGCCTTTCAACTTATGCCTAAACTTTATATCCAATCCATTTATTGTCCAGTTATATATACCATAATAATATTACACTTGTATTAACACGTCAAAAACTATAAGTTATATCAACAACTATAAATTATACCCATTCAAAAAATGGGGGAAAAATCTTTTATGAACATCTTCATGAGTGTTAAGCGTACCCCCTTGCTTCCCACATTTCGACTTGCCTCGTCAAGTTTAGTTTCTTTTCTATCAAAGACTGAAGTTCCTCGGCATCGTAAGGAGGTTGCATAGTGCATGGAGCGTTCTGGGATGGACCTTTTGCCTTTGATATTTCCTTAAACTCTTTCACCATACCTTTATCTAAACATGAACAAACTTCAACAGCGTTTTTTGTGACAAATGGTCTATATTTGAAAAGCTTCGAGTATTCTGTTAGAAGATGGAGCATGTAATCATAGACGAATTTCATTTGTAATTCGTTTTCGGTGAATTCAGTTCCCCTTTTTCCAATTTCTTGCGCCTGTACCAATTGAAAATAAAATAAAATCTTCAAAATTCAATAAAATGTGTAAGTGCCTTAGCACAATTTGTGTCACTCTAGATTTTGACCATTTCTAAAGCTAAATGTTGAAATTATGCGCTCCATTTAAATCAACGACTATGATATGAGAAATTAAAATTTTCCAAAAATGTATGATTAACTTTCACTCAAATTGTCTATGTTATCCTGAACACGACAATGACTACTTGAGAAAGACTTGCAAGACTTTTATATTACCCACGAGTATTTGGAAACACACTTACCTTTTCCGTATTGTTATTTCCCCAATCAACAGCAAACTTGATGGAATCACATTTTTTGCGTTCGTTAATAGGCCAATAATGAACAGTAGGGGTTAAACCTCTCGAAAAAAAATCATAGTAATGTGGTGTTATGACCAGACTCATCGAGTCACAAGCCAGAATATATTTTTCGCTAACTGACCATGAATTCCCTTCGACGTATATTTTGTACCTAAAAGCACAAAATGAAATAGTTTAGGGTAGTAAAAATAACTTGTTGACTTCTAACTAAGCAGATATAAAATGGTTGTAATTGATCTGTGACTTACCTATGGGTACACTGACTTGCTAAGTCCGTATCTTTAAACCCTTTTCTCCAATCCTGAATATTTTAATTATCATTTGTCAATATTATAGAAAATATATAAGACTAGCTAGCAGCATCCATTAATATTATTATTGTTTAGTTCATAAAAACATCAAATATACAGTATCTAAAGGCCTTCGAGTAAAGTTTAGTGGAGTATTTTATAGTTATACGATGTTTATGTAATTAGTTAATATGCATATGATAATAATAATGCAAATTACCTTTGCATATAAAGTAGAATCTGATACCACTTTGTATTTAGAATGACTAAGGATTATTATTCGTTAGGCATAATCTTTTTTCATTGATGTTTGATTTATACACGACAAAAATGATCTTAGATTAAAAAGATGTTAGAAATGTAAAGGTAAAGATTTTGAGCATATAAATCACTTTTTGGTCACAAAACATCTCTTTAAAAATTAGCACATATTATTTTGACACCACGACGACCCCCCAAGTTGAATTCCTTGAACAAAAAATAATAATAAATAAAAAATAACGAAGAGGTTTTTAATATTGACTTCAACCTATGTAAACTAATCGGATATTTTACATGATTGTTTTTGAACCTTTCCTCAAATATTTACCAAAGAAGTTTGAACGTGAGATTATTGGTGAAAATAGACATTCATACTGCCGACCCCAATTAAAATAATTTTATATTGACGATTGGCAAGTCAAAACTTACTAACTAGGCAGTCAACAACAAAAAATCACATCAAATAAAGTCACATTTTGCCATTAATTTTATTTGGCGTGCAAGTTATAGTTTCACTCGCTTTAGATAAGGTTGTATATGTGATAGGAGATCGACTAGGAGAGGATAGTCTAACCGAAAGGGAGGAAAAAAAGTTTTCTTATGATATTTTTTTCGAACATTCAGTCGGTACACGACATCAGGGACATCTCACCGTATGGTGGTGAAATCTTGCACGTACCCTAGACAACGAGATGCTGATTATAGGCCGTTACAAGTATTCGGAGGAAAAAATCTCAAGACTTGTCATCCCTAAGAACTTAGGTAAAACTTGAGAATGTCTTGACTAATTGGACTAGTCTTATTTTGATATATAACAAAATTACATGATCTTTAATTACGTATTAGAAGTAACATTAATTTTAACACATTCGAGTGGTCGGATTACATAGTGTACGTACGTTATAAACACAAATATGAAAGAAAAAGGGTAAAAAGTGGATTACGTACCAAATGGTGGATTTGGGCATGATGTTCATCTGAGTTGCACCTGGCAAGGTCTTTTCGGGCCCTCCCAGTGTGTGTATTCCCTTTCCAATACGCATATGGTTCCCTTTCTATCCATTTTTTCATTTTATTCCCTTTTTCCAAATCCTTGCTCAATTTCACCCATGGCAATATATTCACTTCTGGCCTGCAATATCAAAACACATCATCTTTAATCTCATTGATATTTTTATGTAAAATTCTCACATACTAATTTTTTATGTTAAGAGAGTGTAAATAAAATCATTAACTTTTGTGCTTATGGTAATTAACTAATCAATATGATGTGTTTACTTAATTTAAAATGTACTTAAAATCAGTAAATTTTGTGATTATAGTAATTAACTAGTTAATATGGTATGATTTCACTACAAACAATATTCCATTTGTTCACACTTTTAATGAGTGTGAACAGATTATAAATTTTGTAACACTTTTTTAATGTGTAAAAATATATATAAATGATAGTGTGTAAAAATTTCTCTACTTTAAAAAGTGTGTATAACTAAAAGTTCACACTTTTTAGTTATTGTGGACAAATGTGGTGTTACAAAATAATTATGAAAGTTCGCACTAAAAAGTGTGAACTTTTAGTTCTATATACTTTTTAATGTGGAGAAATTTCTACACACTTTTAATTTTATATATTTTTATACACAAAAAACGTGACAAATTTTTTAATTTGTTTACACTCACTAAAAGTGTAAACAAATGCGATATTGTTTGTAGTGTTTACTTAATTAAACAATAAATATAGAGTTTAAAAAGAGTTATAAGAAAGGTATATATTACCAACCCCAAAAGGACCAATCGGGGAAAACGATATCATAAGTTAAATCATCGCCACAATAATGGAAAAGTGGTGGTATGATACTCGTATTGTCGGGATAATCTCGTTTAAGGACCAACGGCCAGTCGTGACACATGAACATCAAATCAAGGTCGGGGACCTTTCCAGGATAGACTTCAAGGAGTTGTAGGATCCCCCAAATGGTGAAAACGTCGCGCGTTTGGAACACATAATCGTATTTCTCCATGTAAAGTCTTCCGTCGACTATGGTTAATCTGAAATGCGCCTTTTCTTTAGCTTTTTCCACCATTTCTAATGTGATTCCGGTATCCTTCCATGGCTTCAAGTCTTCGTGAATCCATCGGAAGTATTCGGGACATGATTCGGGGGTTGAAGTGTTTGTGCTTTCACTTTCTTGGAAGGAGGAAATTTCTTTTTGACGAAATTGGGCTGTTATGATAGACTATAAGATAAATAAGGGGCTTGTTAGTAACCATTTGAAATATATCTAATGTTATTGTAAGTTAGCGTAGGTGAGATTTAAATTTACTTTCTAATGTAATTTTAACTTGTTATAACTTAGTACGATAATTAAATATGTAAAATAAAAATTTACTATGGCAAAATTGACCAAATATCCAAAATTGTACGAGTTTGTGACAAAATAGTTATGAAAAGTATAAACCTTTATTTCTACATATTTTTTAGTGTGGAAAAATTTTCACACACTTTTAATTTAATATATTTTCACACACTAAAAAACATGATAAAATCTTTAATTTATCCACACTAATCTAAAAGTGTGAACAAATGCAATATGATTTGTAGTGTTTCCGAGTTGCAACGACTTGGTATGAGTCACACTATAAATCACGGGTCAGAGTCGAGACCCTTTTCGAGTCAGCATCCGAGTCGCCATTTTTCCTCTATGTATTGATTCAATTTGTACGAGTATATGAAAACTATGAACTTTGGTCGCATTACTATATATTTAGAAACTTGAAACTATATATTGTTCCAATGTTTTATAATGCGAATATAATATAGATATCGATGTGAATTTTGTGACTACTAACATCAATATTAATATATAATATTATTTCCACCATATATGCACATTGACATAAAATCATTACGTGAGAAAATAATATAGCTTGAAAAGTGACAATTGACTGGAATTTAGTCACAAACTTTTATCTAATCTTTTATTGACTAATACCACATACAAACCTATATTCAAGATTTCAAGATCATCGTAATTAAGAAGAAAGAAAAATCAAAGTATAAAAATGAAGAGGAAAAAAAAAATCCAGCCCGTATGATTCCATCAAATATTTCAAATTGAAGACGTGCATGCATGTACTGATGAATAGAAAAAAGAAATATATAAAAATCTTTTGCAAAGCTGTAATGAATATACTTTCTATATATTGATTTATTAACAATATATTCACTTAAACGTTAAAAATATCTACACAAAAATGATAAGAATATATTCACGTATTAGATTTAATGATAAGAACATTATTTACACACACACACACAAAAAAAAAAAAAAAAAAAAAAAAAAAAACAGGCACTACATGTATATATAAATAAACATATATGATTAAATATCTATGTTTAACATGATGTATGGTAGCTTTTCTTCATTAATATATATGCTGCTACAAATTAAAAAATAATCTTATATATGTATAACGTTATATATATATGATGACGATAAGGTATAGATAGTAACTAATTAGTTATAACAAAGCGTAATTATAAAAAGCCAAATTAATTAAGCAAAACTCATAATATGATCTTAAAGTATTATATAATTAATACTTACAACGTCAACCCAACGAGTGAAAATAGCTCCAGTGGCAAAAAGAGTGAGCAGAAACACAGACACAAGTATCGACACACCCGGGTTCTTCACAAGCATCCCACTTGATGAGAAGTAATTATTATTAGTCTGTTTCCTGCTGGATGTAGCTGCTGCCGGAGAAGCCGGACAACTTTCGAAACGATCACCACCATGATCACCAACGACCACAGCTGTTGCTTCTCCCATCGAAGAAAGAAGCTTAATTAATAATTTGACAAACTACTCAAGAAGAAATTAATCATGGTTTTAAAGGAGCCAGAGAAGTGTATTTGTTGGATTAAAGAATCATATTATAAAAGAGAGAGAGAATTAAAAAATGAATATATATATATTAGGACGTGAGAAGTGGGATTCTTCGAATTTATACTTGATATATATGTGATTATTATATATGTTAATTAAGTAACATATATCTTTTTTTCCTTTATTATATATCTTAATCATAATTAATCCTATTTGAATAAAAAGTCAAATTATAATTAAATACTAATAATAATATAATATCATAGTTAGTAATGTATAATTGTGGTTGTTTTGGGATCGAGGTTTTGATGTAAACGGGGTCTTCTTAAGTTTAATATAGATATAAATGTATATATCAAATACGTACAAATTATTAGATAAGTACTTAACTGAATATTTAATATATATAGTTAAGTTATAGTTATAGTACGTAATATTTGGATACCCAATTAATTGATTACGTGTTACAGTTGCCTTTGAATATATCATGTATGTATACCCACAAAGAAAATGCATGTTTCATTGTTTTCTAATAATTAATCTTCTTAAGCAGAGAACCTTCTCCGTATATCCACCATGCAGAAAGTGAAATAATGCAATAAAGAATAATGTCTTATACTTTATTTTTTGAGCTAAATTTAGGAATTATATATGTGTGTACATATAAGAAAAGTTTTTAGTATAGATTAATGGGCATGTTTTACATCAATCGTGCATTTTATGTAACCAGGTATTTATGGTAACAATAAAAGTTGTCACTTGCAAATTTTTTATTGATAGGATACATAAAAACATAAAATTTAAGAGTTCATTACATACGATGTCCATAATTGAAGTTTCATATAAACTATGACAATTGATCGATGTAAAGTTATTTACATAAGAATTACACTCAAAATCTTGGATAAAGGAGTAAGTACCTCTGACTCGATAATCTAAAGCTATAAGTACCTCTGACTAGATAAACCGACTATTATTAACAATCTTATAAATTTAATGGTGTAAACTGAACAAAATGCATAAATACTAGACGTACTTGACACATCTATGTAAGTATTTGATTAGTGATTTTCTAATTCAACATGCCTTTCGACCAAAGATAAAACATAAAAGTTTACATGGATTCTTCTAATTCTAAGTCTTAGTCTAACACTTATTCAAAATAAAACTAATAAAGTCATGAAAAATGAGCTAGAAGATGAACCCAAGCGGGTAAGTTTACGGAAATGACTGCCACGTGTCATGCATATGATGGCAACTTCAGGATTTATTTAGAAGATCAACGTTTGGATATAATTTTCTACAAAACTTTATATATTCAAAATCTAGAATTTTATATATTCAAACGTGGCCACGCATCCAAAACTTGTACATTACTCCATAAAGTAGACCTAGTCTATGGTAATTTTGGCTGATATACTGACAACTATAATTACTAAAGGGAAAACGTAATATGAAGAATTGTAAGAGTGAATAATCAACATGTAAAAACTACAAGAAAAAATCACGAAAATAGCCAATTTTCATTGTGATTGTATAAAAAAAACCATAGTTTTTCGGATTATCACAAAACAGCTAACAAAATCGCAACAAAAAACGCGAAATCGTAACAAAAAACGCGAAATCGCAACAAGAAATGTCAAAATCGCAACAAAAAATGGAAATCACAACAAGAAATGGAAATCGCAATTCGCAACAGTTTGCCTTTGACTTTTTTTTTAAGATACTAGTTTATTATATAAGACATGAATACAAAACTTCAAAAACATAAGGAAAATACTAGAAACATACTAATAATCCCTAAGTTAAAAGTCCCGAAAGGAGATGATTGCAATATTAATTTTGATTTCCTTTTCGGGACTGTTAACTTAGGGGATTATTAGTATGTTTCTAGTATGTTTCTTCCTTTCGGGGCTGTTAACTTAGAGGATTATTAAAATGTTTCTAGTATGTTTATTATGTTTTTGAAGTTTTGTAATCATGTGTTATATAATAAACTAGTATACTTATAAAAAAAAATAAATCAAAGTCAAACTATTGCGAGTTGCGATTTCCATTTCTTGTTGCAATTTTGGCATTTTTCAAGTTAACTAATTGCAATTTTGGTATTTATATCAAATTAACGATTGGTCGAGGTTGAATTTTCAAACCATAATTTTAAATAATGAAATTGAATGGTTGGTAATTGTTAGTTATTTAATTTCAATTAGTTCATATATATACATATATATATAGAAGTCATATATTGTAAAACAAATGTTAAAGTAAAACAAATAGGATAGATTGATGTACAAAGATCACAATGATTTTAATGATGCATGGTGATTTTCAGTGAAGAAAAATTTATTGTTTTATTTATTTTATTTTAATACTTATTTTATTTTACCTAAAAACTCCTCTATATATATATATATATATATATGGTAGGGATCTAGAGAGAAGGTTCTTAGGGAGAGAAGGTTCGTTTTTAATTTTTTTTTAGC
>JANDBE010000028.1:38715154-38725968 GCA_024320915.1 Erigeron philadelphicus
TATGGATGTGGATTTACTAGTAGAACATTTAAAACATTAATATATTTGGTTTAAAAATGCACAGAAATGTTATATATGATAGTTTCTTATTATTTTAGAAGAACTCCCATATAAATAACCTTTTATATGTATTTAACATAGTTTAATCATACACAAACATGTATTTTTTTTTATAATCATTTATTATTTCGAAACAACTTTTATTATCCCAATATTGAAAATCAGATCGCTTGACAAAAACAAACGGAATCCATAATTTTCTTATTTTACTTTGAAGGCCAAGAAAATAGTTTAGTACAAATTATGTGTACGTTAAGGCCCAATTTCGTTTATAGCTAAGTTTTACAAACCAAACAATAAGCTAATAATAAGAAAGAAAAAACAATCACAAACACCCCAAGGTATCATATCCAATACCAGATAGAATAAAGCAGTTTTATAATATCTGGGGATTGGATATGGTACATTGGGATGTTTGTTATTGTTTTTTCTTTCTTATTATTAGCTTATTGTTTGGTTTGTAAACAGATTAGCTATAAACGAAATTGGGCCTTGTATTTCAAATAAGGACTATGCTAAAGAAAAGCATCACAAATAGTTTAATTCACAAGGACTACACACTTTTAGAAAACATGTGGGTATAAGTTCAAAAATTTACTATTTTTTTTTTCCTCCTGATTTTCGACCCCTCAATTATTTTTATCCATAATTTAATTCACAAGGAATACACACTTTTAAAAAACATGTGGGTATCTAACTTGTTTTTTCAACAGTAAAACGCTTATAAAGTAGCAATCTCAAACACCTCTAATGAATATAGAGTGCACAACATGCTTAATCTTTATTCAACTGAAGTACAAAATATTGATATCTTTTCTTTTTTTCAAAGGCGAGTAAGTAGTTATTTTGTAAATTCTAACAGATTAAAATTACATTAAAGGAACTATATGTACTCATTTTTACCGACTTAAACAACATCAATCAAACATATCAATAGATTACTCAAAGTTATTGCTATCATTGCATCATGGTAGTTGTTAATTTGTTATGAATGTTTGACACGCCAAATACCCGTAGGACTGGATATGATGTATGAGATGTCTATTAATTTTATTTGTTGCCTACATGTGTCATCTTGTGCAACTCAAAAAAAGGTTAAAATTTGAGAAATGGGGTCCAAAAAGAGATATAATTGGGTGGTTAAAATTGTTGATATTAATTGAGACACATTGGATTCGCTGGCGAAAAGGAGCCCACAAGTTATTTGGACGTGCCCGGGGTGTTTTTGGTTACACGGCCCCCTTCGCCCGAAACTATGAGTATTTAAATTATAAAATTATAAAATTATAACGAGTACTTTTATAATCACTACGTATATGACTTCCAGCCGGTCATCTACCAACTGATCAAGTAGTTTGGCTGTCAAATTGTTTTCCAGTCTCTTTTTTAATTAATAATTTATAAATTATTATCCGTTATACTCGTAGTAATTTATCGTATTAACCTTTGTCAGTTATTTTCATACATGAAGGTTTGAATTTGGGATATCTAGGTTAAATTCTTTGATTGCAACACTTTTTTCCTAATATGTTATCCGTCTTAGGCGGATTATTATGGCGAGATGGATTTGAAACAATGTAGACATATTGTCAACAAATTTACAGTTGGTTTTTCTCTAACTAGGTATTTAATAAGGGAACATTTTAGCATGAATCCGTTTAAAACAACATAATATAGATCTTTCGTTGTGATATTCGATCTGAACCTATAAAAAAAAAAAGTTTGTCCCCCGACACATAAAATGATTGTTTCTATCAATTAAGAGTTTGTTTTTTGAATATCATAAAGACGTATCATTTGTAGATATGCAAATTAGATAAACATTTATTTTCTTTAAAAAAATATAGCTAAATAAGAGTTTCTTCTCTAAAAATAAAAACAAGATGACTCGAAAGTAAAAGCTATGAAATATTAACAGTTCTTTAGTAATATTGACAGGGACAAGTTCCTAATTTAATTTTGTTTTTTTATTTTACCGTCAAGTACAAATTCTAGATTTTGTATTTTATATAAGTATACGAAGGAAGTGATATATCTACAATAAATTTTAGTTATCTACAACAATATATGTTTTACACAATCGTACACTATGCAATAAAATATATATTTTTATTTTAGATGATTAAAATATGTTGTAAATATATTATTCTCATGCCATTATTCTATATAAGTTGTAATTATATTGCATATGTATTTTAGTATATTTTACTTAGCAATTCATCATGACTTCTAACATTTTATTTTGTATTGTACATTACCCTTTACCATTTACCATTTACGAGTATATTTTAAAAAGTTGTTATGTCATTTAACCATTGGCCTTAAAAACCTATGTAATTACATGAATCTGTATATCATCTGGCGCATATATTATATAAAGACGTGTGATGAGTGAGGATGAGTCGACAGAAGTTGATCCGCGCAAGTTACCCGTTTTAACTGTCGGCAAACAGAGACAGAGAGTGCGTAGTGTTCCATAATACAACATACAATTATGAAGTACCAATATTTATCCTTTTTTTTTTTTCTGATAATAACACCTCACACACCACTGTATGTATCTATAATATATACTCCGCCCCCCTCCCTCAAATTCCGAAATCACCGCCAATCATATCATATCTCACCATATATATCTCCATATATATAACTAACTCTATCACCACTAATACTAAAATTTATTATTTTTTAATTAATAATAACTTTTTGAAATTATCACTCGATCGCTATGGCAACTGAAGTACCTGTAAAAATTGAACCCGAAGTAATACCTTCACCGGAACCGGTTCCGGCGCCAGCTGTCGTTGCGCCGGAGAAACCTATTGATCCTCCGTCAGCTGTACCTGATACTAAACCACCCGCTGATGATTCCACGTCACTCGCTGATGAAAGTATATAATACTCCCTCCTTTTCTTTGTATGTTTGTTTAGTGTACGAGTATTTGATTAATTAACTATTTAATTATAATAATTTTTAAACACTTATTATTGTCTTTCTCGAATTTTCCTGAAAAACACTTTTTTTCTAGAAAGTAAGTATTAATTTGTAATGGATTCTTCTTTTATTGACAAATACTAATAAGATAAGAAGATGCTACATATATGCATTCCTATAGTACAAGTTTGCTGATTTCACTTTTGACCCCAACAAAAAAAAAGGATTAAATTCTCTGTTTAAAAAAGATTGGATTTAATTTTATTTTTCACCAATAATACAACTAAAAAGTTGAGTATTGCCCCCACAAGTTAGTCTTTATTCCATTAAAAAATTGCTGCTAATGCTAATAAATTTGTAAGGAAAGAGTAGGAAGAATCTATGGCCCCCCCATACAACCTGTGGAATATTTATAATTTTCCATCATATTAAGCAACTGTGGTGTTACTTCATTCTTGTACTATTTTCATTTTGATCAGAGAATTCACTAGAGAAATTTTTTTTATTTATTATTTAGTATACATATTACTATTTCAATCTAGCATATATGGCTCCTGTTGTTAAAGGTAATTAGTAACAGAAAACATGATCATTCATTTGTTTTGTTGGTACTTTTGCTGTTTCTTGCTTTATTGTTGCAAATCCGTTTTTGACTTACGTTTGAAATTTATAATTGAAATCTCAGAGACTCCGGCTCCTGTGGTGAAGAAAGAAAAAAGTTCCCTTGATAGAGGTAATTAGTTTGTGATTACCAAACTTTGTTTAAATATTATTATTAAGCAAAATGATGCTTCTTCGGGTTTTTTTATGTAGTGATTTGTTCTGTGTGACGATCGAGTATGCTTATGTTTTTGTTCAGATGTTGCGTTGGCTGAGGTTGAAAAAGAAAAGAGGTTGTCTTTCATCAAGGCTTGGGAGGAAACTGAAAAGTCCAAGGCGGAAAATAAGTAAGTTTTTCTTTGTCTTGGGTTTCATTTAATTCTGCTGAATATGCTTTATAAGTAAAGCTTGAGATATCATTTGTTCACTAAGACCATCCAGAGCTCTTATATGATTCAAAATTTTATAAATAATTGACACAAGTATATAGATGCACAAGAGTCGAGTTTAGAAAATGAGCGCGGTCTAAATAACAAAGTGAGATTTTTACTCGGAGTTTGGAGGTTTAGCTGAACGCATTTAAGTCATAATCGAGTGAATCTAACTTGATTGCACTTGCTATATGTGCATGTAGTCTGGTTCATTTACAATCTCAATGATCATGAATCGTTTTAGTAATTTATTTGTAAATGAACAAACAGGGCACAAAAGGAGCTATCTGCCATAACTTCCTGGGAAAACACCAAGAAAGCAGATATTGAAGCTAAGCTGAAGCAAATAGAGGTACTCCTAATGGCTGCCAAGGCTACTTCAATCCACTTGTGATAAACATTTTTAATGGTAAATGCTCATATTTAATTCATACCTTCAGGAGAAATTTGACAAGAAAAAAGCAGAATGTGGAGAAAAGATGAAGAACAAGGCAGGGTTGATTCACAAACAAGCCGAAGAGAAACGAGCCATGGTAGAAGCCAAGAAAGGGGAGGATAAGTTGAAGGCAGAAGAATTGGCTGCCAAATATCGTGCCACTGGAACCCTTCCAAAGAAGCTCATTGGTTGCTTCGGAGGTTAAAGTATTTAAAACATCTCAACATTATTATTACCTTAATCCTACAAGTTTGTAATTTGTTTTATGGGTCGTTCCACGTTTGTTTGTTTGTTATGTTGTATAGGAAGAACATAGATGTTTTCATAACGGATATTATAATCATATAATATATATGAAATTTGCTGCAACATGTTGATTACTACTAATCAAATTACACCGAAGACATGGGAAAAAGAAACTTAAGTCTTCATATATATACCGGTCAACCACGCCTACCAAAATAGAATCCATATGACTTCTAATCGATCTGATCTTCTAAGAAGCTCATATCATTGTACCCGTGGAAATCAAAGTACAAATGTAGCACAGTATCTGATGAATCCTCCATTTCACTTGGGCTTGACTGCTTTGTAACCCCATTATAGGAGGTTACGCCGTCCCCATCATCACTCCTTGTTGCACACGAGAAATCTGTGTCTGCTTCATGCTCTAGTTTAACCCTGATTTCGTTGGTTGTCCCAGAGGCTGAGGCCTGGGAAACTGGACTAAAGCAGGTTGGTTTCCCAGTTCTGAAAGATTCGCCAACTTCCGAGTGCCAAAGACGTAGGAAATAGTCGGTTGTGTTTATCTGTTCATGTGGTTTGACTTGTAATGAAGCTGAAGATTCTGTAGAGAGTCGGGCCTCGGCTTCCAGCCTGGCACTTTCCCATTGTGCCATGTGTCGAGTGGATGGAGACCTGGGGAGTCGTTTAGTTGAACCATCCAAGCTATTTGGCTCGTGGCTCTGTGGGTTAATTCCCATGGACAAAAGGCGTTTTTTCAAATGAATATTCCATAAGTTCTTGATCTCGTTATCTGTTCTTCCTAGTTGAGCAGCAATCGCAGCCCACCTGGAAGACAAAATCAGGATAACATGGGCACGCTAAGCTTTGTTATACCAATTGCTTTTATACCAAGTTGCAAGTAGAGGTGGCTATTTCAGACTTGCTGACATATCAACGGGTCAATTCGGGTGGTATATTATTATGATCGGCTAAACGGGTAGCATAAAAAAAGTCTTGAAAGTAAAAAAAAAGGAGTTAAACTAATCAAAAGTTGCCAAAGGTGTACTTTTTTATTTACAAAACCTCCCATAAAAAAAAAAAAAAAAATTATTTACTAGAATCTGGTTTGTTTTTGAAGTGATATTTGACAAACTATCTGTAAGAAACTAAAAAACTTGAATAAAAAATGTTCTGGGTTAAACCAATCTAACCCACCCATTGTCACATAACAACCTTGACATATACTAAGAAGCCTGAAAAGACACCTAGATATACCTGTTGCCAAGAATGGCATGTAACTGGATGACTAACTTTTCTTCTTTAGGGGTGAAGGGACCACGCTTGATGTCGGGCCGGAGGTAGTTTATCCAGCGGAGACGACAGCTCTTCCCACAACGCTTGAGACCTGCCACCACAGAACATTGCATTTAACAAAACAAAAGTTTTAAAATGACATCCAGAGCGGTGATATCTAATATGCAAGTTTCGAGTGGAAAGTCACCTTTCTTGACAATTCATAATCTAGCGAGATAGGCTATTTTCATCATATCAGGTATATGTGTTAGACGGGTACACAGACGGGTAAAATAGTCAAATGCTGCTCGCATTGGTAACAAAGTACATCGGCATCCCAGTTTCACCATTTCTAGCTTACAATTTAGACTGTGTAATACGAGTACAATTTTGGCATTGGCCCGATTTATTACGACTAATTATCTGATTTATTTAATATCACATGATCATATATCCAGGATTTCCCTAAATGGGAAAGCTCATTTTCTTTCATTTTGGAGAGTAATATATATTAGATATAAGTATCCATGTGAATAGATTTGAATGTGTGAACCAACAGGAACAAATATGTGCATACAACATGTGGCGTGCAAGTGACCATTGCCAGACCAGACCCACTGGCTATTCATACTGTTCCTAGCTTTAAATGTCATACTAAGCAAGAAAATGGATATTCATCATTAAATAGTAAAAAGACAAGAACTTTTAAATTTTGGGAGTGAAACACAAGATTATTTGGTTAAAAATGACAGAAAAATATATTCTGGTATTCCCATCAGTAGCCAGTAATTTGACAAGCAAGCATGTTTGAAGTATTCATAAAATGTGTCATATTCGCATTTATATGTGCAGATCAAAATGGGCCATATTCAAAAATCATGGGCTAAGTTGATAACCAGCAAGGCCAACAATCGGCTATCTATCTATATTGTGAGGGGGATACATGACTCACTCAACGTTTGTCGCTATGAGGGGTGTTTGGGCTTAAACCCGAGACCTTATGCTATTTGTGGTAAAGTTGTCCTATCCATTACCGATTGAGTTACACGACACTAGCGCCATAAATCCTTATGGTAAGTTGAATTGTTGAAACCTGAAATTTTGTCGCCGTGGTACAATATTCACAACGATATCTAATCCCCATGGCAAGGCATGGGGACATTTTGGACCATTTCGTGATTTGTTCTTGTCACTGTTGCATAATGCATGACAATCTTCTCAATATCATTCTACCATGTTTTTCTTGTAATCAATTATTGCAACATATTTATGATATATTTATTTGGTCCATATGGTTTTTGTATCTTTCTCTTACTGAATTAAATGACATATTTTTTATAGTTGTATTAAATTTTGAAGAGGGCATTTATTTTCGTAGACAAAAAAGTATTAAGCCAAGTCAGACCCTGTGAAGTATGAACTAAAGAAACAAACAAACATTTGTCAAGTACATGGAAACATGTTCTATTCGAATCAGAAAGTTATTATCCATGGAAGAAATATATTGGCCAATTATACTTGGGACTTTTTTGAACAAATGTGTTTCTAAACGTCGTCCTCTATAAGCTTTTGACTAGTAAGAGGGGGCATATTGACACGGATAAGCACCAACAGTACAAGAACTACGTTTAGTTCTCTGTCGGTCCAACTCCGCCGTCATCTCGTCTTAACACATACCCAAAAACTACCTTCTTTCTATCATACTCTCATCCTCACCTTACTTCCAACTAAAAAAGTATTAAACACACACATACGCATAAAAAATGGCCCACTAAAGAAACCTAGTCAAATCATGTTTAAAAAACGCCAAGGAACGACACGACGAGCCAAATGATGGATCTACGAGTGTCACAACGGGCTTAAGAAGTGACGATTGGGAGCGGCCTAATACGAGTATGTTCTGACATACATTAAGTATTGTAAATAAAAATAACCGCTTTGTAAAACTAAAGATAAACATTCGCTTATGTACATTGAACTATTAAACATTATTACTACGTGATTTATGATTAGCAAATCAAAATAAATAAAAGTTTAACATATAAAAGAGTCGGGTTTGAGTTTATAAGAACCGAGACTTCAATCATTATTAAGTACTGGTCATTTAATTTCAAGGTTTGTGTGTTTCTTATTGTTTGATCAAGATTTTTTATAGACCAGTTAGAATAGTTACTATATTTGTTGGGACTTTGAGAGATTTTTAGTCAAAACTAACAATACTCATCGAACCATCCACAACTAAACTCTTAAGGGGTTTTTTTTATTAGTTTGTCACACTTGAGGCATTTAACAACAAAGTTACCAAACTATAAAAGTGATAGTAAAAGGATATATATTCTTGACATATGTATATTATTTGAAGAACCATATATGTTTGTATTTAAACTTTGTTTACTACAAAAAAAAAAAGTCACAATCCTAACAAATTCTTTATTTTGATGAAAATAAATAGGAAAACAAAATGCTAAAATGAAAATGCACATAGAAAAGATGGAGTAAATTAAGCAAAGTAGTACGTACCAGCAAGTTGAGGAAGAGATCTCCAACCTCCAGAGCCATTTTTGTTGATATAACTAATCAAAAGAGCATCTTCTTCTGGAGTCCATGGTCCTTTTTTCAAACCCGTTTTCTCACAACATGGTGCTCTCACCATTATTGGATCTCTCTCTTCTTTTTTTTTTTCTTTTTTTTTTTTAGTTTGTAAACTGAGTCAAAGAAAGTAAGAAGCTAGTGTAAACTAGCTATATACTGTAGCTAGAGTATTATGTAAGATTATTACTGTATTTATCATGGAGAGAGAGATATAGAGAGAATAAAAAAAAAAGTGGAGTGAGAGAGATTGTTTTTGATGATATTGTGAAAAGATACGTCAGTAGTATGAAAATGTGTACTAGCTGCTCGGCAAATTGCAAGCTGGAAAACTAGAGACTGAAAAGAGTCAATCTTATACATATACATACATATATACATTATTTATTATTGCACTAAAATATAGCGATAATGAGATTGATGTTTTCAACGTTATTAATCCCTCTTTATTAAACAGGTACATCCATCATATCATAGATGTATAGGCCATTATAACTTATAAGGTATAGTGTATACTACTTGACAAATTAATGAGTACTCGTAGTTTTTAAGGTTAATCTTATAGTAGAAGCTAAGGTAATATTTTGTATGAAAACTATTAACAAAATATACTAAAAAAATTTTTTAACATTTTAAGAAGGTGACATGTGGTATCTATTAATATTTTTTTTTAATCTTGTCTCTTGATTTTTCCATATGTCATCGTCCAATAATTAAAAAGATTTTTAGACTATTTTGTTAAAAAGATTAATCATTTTCTTATTTTGTAGCTCAAGTTTTTGTTTGTGTATTATATTTTGTACAATAGTTTGAAGTTTCATCTTATACATATAACTAATAAAATGTTGTATTTATTTACAAATAAATAAATTACTAACAAATTTATATAAAGTGTCATGACACGGTTACAGTGAAGGGAGAGATAAAAGAGAGAGAATTTTCGTTAGTAATGATGTGAAGGGCTCACTTCAAAACATGATGTATGGTATTTAGGACCTTGAGAGAGTGTCACTAACGCTGTTTGACATTCACACCAGGGTGCTTGATACGGTGGGGGTTCGACATAGGTGTTTAACAAATGAGCTTCTTAGGGTGGTATATCGGGTGGATCCTTCGCTTTAGTTTTTTTGTCTTGCACACATTATATATATTTTGATCAAGATTGTTTAGGATTAGGATGATGGATAACATGAATAAAACTAGTGTGCTCATACGTGGTCAGATGAAAAACATGATATGTCGCTAATGTGCAGTTCTATACGATTGAATAAAAGTTATGCATCTAATTTTATATGCCATAACTTCAATATGTTAAAATTATGCATGACCATATAGATAGAAATTCTTTAAAATTGATCAACTAAATAAGTAAAGTTGAAGCAATTTTAACTATTGGATTACAATCAAAAGTCAATATTTAATAATCAAGTTTGAATCTTGACAATTGATTTTAACTAAGTGTTACTTATAAATAGGATCCTCATAGACTAGAAAGTTTTGTGGGGTGGGAGTAGAGACTAGGAAACATTTTTGTATTTTATTATATCTAAAAAAATCGTTTAGTTATAATGATTTTAGAGACATATCTCTAAAAAACAGTTTAGTTGTTTAGCCCCTCCTAGCTAGTCTAAACATAGTTTCTTCGTTATGTGTATTCGTATGACCGATGATTGAAAAATATATATCGTGTTTTTCTTAATAAATTTTAGATTAGTAATATGATCCATTCTATTAAATAGAGATAGAAAACAAAAGGCGTACCAAAGTAAAGAAAAGGCAGGGAAAACTGAATTTATTGCATTGTTTCCTTTTTCCAGGCTTTACCTGCATTTATTCGCAGCACTTCAATTATTACATTTTACAGCCTGAAGTTGAAAGCCTGTAGAAATATACTGTACTAAAGGACAATGAGCATAATACGGGAACATGTTACAATTGGGTTAATAGTAAGTTTGTTTCTCCGTGACAGTGTAGATTTAAAGAGGTTTAGGTTCAAGTTTTAAGTGTAAGGTTTCACCTTAATATGTTGTCGTTCTTTTGAGTTATACTCGTATATTAAAAGGTTTTCCTTTTATTAGGTATTAAAGAAGGCTATTTCAAATATAGTCGGTGGTTGACATCTCAACCTGTAAATTTCTGGTCATAGGTTCGAGTCCCCATTTAGCATATTTAGATATAAAGTCAGTCTTTTTATGAGGGCTTGGACTAGATTATCAAGGATCGAGTCTATAGGGACAACGTTTAC
>JANDBE010000028.1:38833379-38845111 GCA_024320915.1 Erigeron philadelphicus
AAATATTTAAAGTAGATATTAATATAATTTAAGCTGTAAAGATAGATAAATCCACATATTTAATTTTTTTATATAACTTTTATTTTTAAATGTGAGATAATTTTTATATATAAAATTAAGTTATAAGTACAGTATAGAAGTAAAACTTACAAATATAAACCCAAATTCTGTAAATATAATACATGATTACATATGAAGTCCTTACCAATAAATTATAAAATATGAACCAACGGATGTTGGGTGGAACAAACAAGTTGGCAGAAAATTTGATGGGCCCTACCTAAATGTTCCGACCGACCGAAACAATTTCCCCCCGATGGGGATGGTCTTATGAGAAAATTGGAGCTTATGGTTGTGGGCGTGGAGTTAGACTTTTACGGGTGATGAGTGCATTTTTACGAGCCAAGTCGAGTTAAACCATAAAAATGGTGACTCTATAGGCGAGTCACAAACTCGTTTGAATTAAAAAAAAAAAAACAAATTAAGTAATGACTATTATAATTGATATTTATGATTATTTTGTATTTTTATGGTTACATTATATTATGTGTTATATATGTGTTTGATCGTTTGTTGTGCGAATTTGTAGATAAATTGTAAGTTTATGACTTCAAATTATCAAATATGTGCCAATGAGATTGGTGAGTCATTGGTAAAATCTTTGACTTTGAGGAAAATCCATCTGGGTTCGAGTTCTTCTTCTTATATTTATAAAAGTGGATTGTTGATAGGGATTTCAAAAGTCTTATATCACATTCTAGACATTTATGTAGTTTAAGAGTCAAGGTGACATAGATTGTTGTTAAAAAATAAATAAAATGAATATGTATATTTATAAAGACAAAAGATTTAAAAGAAAATTGAAACTTTGAAAACTAAAGGCTTCCTATTCGTATTTTTTTTTTTTAAAGGACTTTTTATTTTATGTTATTTTGTGTGATTTTCGTTTATTGGTTGTTGGTGTATTGCTTTTTTAGTTTGGTTCATAGTCAAAGTCGTGAAAGCAAGACGACACATAAGGAAACCCGAACGTTCCACTCAATGATCAAGTCATTTTATCAGACCAAGTCAGACGATGAGCTCGATAATAAACCCGTGCCAACGATGGCTCTGAACCGATAAAAACGACTAACCATCTGGCACAACTAACGATCACCAAATGGGGGCGTAGAAAAGAAAGAAAGAGACAGGGTTTTTCTCGCTTTTGGCATAACACGATGAGATATCAGCTCAGTGATAAAGCACCCGTTGACATTTGCGTCGTTGTGTTTAGGTGTGTTTTCTCATAATTTTTTTTGAATATTTCTTTTAAATTAAGGATTATTTTATTTTATAGCACGTGGTTCAACTACTAGTCTTATTTAACAGCCTCAACGGCACCTCCATTTCCATTTTATTATTTTAGTGTGTAGTCTCCGCCATCAATATTTCTCGGAAAATAAATATATACACTCATGTATTCTGAAGCAGCAGGTAAAAAGATAAATTGAACCACAATCGATTATTACTCACAGTTAAAACTTGTATAAATGTATCTATCTATTTTTACATCTACAGTGATGGAGTTTTTAGGGGACGTCCCTGTGCTTCAAAGACTTCCGAGTTCATCTATTCGTAAAATCGCTCAACATGTTATCATTAAACAATACAGTAAATCTTTATATTTCTCTCTATCTATCTCTTTATGTTTGCAGTTATAATAAATTTATTTGATTTCTGTGTGACGCTGAAACTTTTACCTTAGGATGTTTGATATATTTCAATTTCACTTCGCAGTAAATTTAATTTTTTCTTTTTATAGATATATAGTTTAAAAATAAAATGTATTTAAAGAGAATGCATTTTGATTATAAGGGATAAGTAGATTTTAAAAATAATTAAGGAGTAAATTACAATAATGGTCCTTGTGCTAGTCCATTTTTGCACTTGTTATCCCTCTCTATCGAAAATAGCATTAGAGCTTCTTTAGGCGGCCATTTTCGTCCCAAACTCATCCTTGTTACAACTCATCCTTGTTGTATATTTAGATTCATTTAAATAAGGGCAAAAATAATACTATGTAAAGATGAAATAAAAGTGGGGTAACATCGGAAAACAACATTTCTGGTTAAAGGATTGCAAATGTTATCTGACATAAGTGCTGTTTATATATATATATAGGAACTCCTATGAAGTTGATCATTAGACTTGCTACCTACTAGACTATACATCAAGGATAAATTTCACGAAACTAAAATGTAGTTAGATGGGCAACGAAAAATGTGTGTGTTAGATTGATTGCATATTTGCATGGTACACCAGAAAATGATAAAGCTATGCAATGTAGTCACATTAGTGTGAAGGGAGATATAAATTTATCATGATATGAGTCAATGGAAAGCATTTCATCTGCTTTGCCAGTAAAGGGGATTTCGTTAAGTCAAAGAACGATACCAAATTCTGGAGTGAAATATTTACCATGTAGCTATCTATTTAGCAAGATTCGGTTGGTCCCTTTGGTTTAATCACTTGGAAGTTAGAACATTATCATTCACCATTGTTTGTTTAGAAAATGCTTTATAATTAACACAAAGACATTCAAGTAGTTCTCACAACAATATGTTTCTATTTTGAAGATGCGGGAGAGTATGTGTTCAAAGAAAGGAAGTCTGGGGATGGAATTTACTTTATTTGTGAGGGCGAGGTATATCTTTTATCCTGGTCAAAATGTAAACTAGTTAACGATCACTGCCTTTAGTGGGTTATAGCTCATTTGATGATATCTACATTTGCAGGTGGAAGTATCCCGTGAATTTCATGCCGATAACCAAGAATGTCAAGTTTTGCGATGGAGAAAATTTGATCACTTCACTCAAAGTAGGCTCCCATGCTATCCCCGTCCCCCTTTTCATCCCTGTTACACTGTTTAATATAATTGGGCGGGAATGTGGGAACTGGGAGCATGTAGTCCACTGTCTTGATTGTTTATAGATTAATGACCTTTTTCTTGCATATTGTATGCATTTGAGTAATTAAGTGAGCAACGGGAGGCCGGGGTAAATAGAAAATGTTTGACAGAGTAAGTAGAAAAATGCCTTAGTGCCAAAACAAACCAAAAACATGATCCAAGGTTACTTTTGCAGGTAAATCTGTTGTACAGGAAGATGTAATTGCATTTACTAAGGTAGTTAGAATACTCGACTCATGAATATTTTATAATATGACGTGTTGATCTGCAAATAACATTTCCAGAGTATGCTTATATGCCGCTTTAAGCATTTCACACCAAACTTTTAACAATTTTCTTATAATTCCAGCTTACCTGCTTGATGCTACCCCACAAATATAGTTCCTTGATGCATCCAAAATCAATTTGGAGTGCAGATATGAATCTTGAGACAATCGCATCTGTGGAGTACATATTGTCTTTGGACCCACTGGATGTATGTGCTACTCTTGTGCCAAATAAGTTCTCTAGCATGTATCAAAATTTCAGGTTTTATGTTTTGTCATGTCTCAACTCCCGTCTTAATTGAGAAATAATAGAGTATCTTGGGAATCCATGATACATATATTTTGTGTGCATGTCACTCATTAGCTGCTCACTTCTTGTGTTTGTAGTAGTACATCCATCGTACATGAGATATACATACCTTATGGTATTTGCAGTCAAATAATTTTTTTTAAAATGGATGCATAATTGCATGCTTTTTCTGTATCCAAGTACTCGCAACTATAAGTATTACACACTATCTAAAGGTTTTTCTGTTGCTGTTTCTTATATCTATAATTGCTGAAGAACTCGGATCGTTTCAAACTATTGGATAGCCAGTGAGTTCAGAAAAGAAAAGAGATGTAGAAACAACTGCAAAATGGAAATGTTCTATGATGTGTGTTTCCAGTCATCTAATTGAGTAATTTCCTTTTTTTTTCCGGTAAAAGGCTAATTAAGTAATTTCTTTTTAGTATATCCAATAATGACACATCTTTATTACTTTAATGTATAGAATGCAACTTTTAGATGTTTCTCTGTTTCAGTGAATGCATATTATTATCTTAAGCCAACATGCTTCTGTGCGTGCATGTACATTGTTTAATATTTTTTTCTTAATTTTGCATTTCACATATAAACATATGAAATAATGAAGATCTACAGCGGATCATTTATCTGTATTTCTGAACTTTTTGCTTAGAGTATTGTTTCACGGACCATTTATCTGGATTTCTGAACTTTTTGCTTAGAGTATTGTTCCACAATATCTTTGACATTATCTCAAGATAGAGATCTTTGATGAACTTTATCTTGTTTGTTTGAAGGTCAACACATTCAGAGGAATCACCTTGAAAGGAGCTCCAAAATCTGGTAAAGTGTATGGAGGGCAGTTTATGGGACAGGCATGGAGCTTCCATGATTACTATTTACATTTCCTAGCATCATGTATAACTTTTTGTGTGCTTACAACATGGTCAATGTCCATTTATTTGAAACACATGATGTGTTACTAAGGCTCATCCTAGGAGATTATTAAGAGTGTTAAACTAACCTGCATTGCATATCACAATGACATTCTACTTATATACTTACATATCTAGATGGTGAATGATATTCAGGCATTGGCTGCGGCGTCAAAAACTGTTCATTTTCTTAAGATTTTACATAGCTTTCATGCTCACTTCCTTCTTGCTGGTGATGTTAATGGTAAGTCGATTTCTATGTAACTTAATACTATATACCATAGCAACTCTCCAATTATAATATCAGAATATTGTACTTTTTTACGATTCCTCAAAATGTATCCACTGAACCTTCCCATGTCGATAGTGATCGTATATGAACCACATAGTCAGAAACTATGCACTCAGCACTTTCTTATGTTTAATCCAATTTCTAATGCTATCTTGACATGTATATTCTACATATGCAGTTCCAATTATATATCAAGTTGACCGGCTAAATGATATGCCTAATCTTGCTACTAGAAGGGTGAATGCAGTACAAAAAGAACATGTTGTCTTCTTTTTGATTGCTTCTTTTCATGTAAGGGTTCTATACATCTTAGCTAATTACTTCTGTTGAATGGAGTGTTGATTCTTTTGTTTAGTGCATACTTGCTTCTTTTCATGTATGGGTTCTATATAGCTTAACCTTTATATGTTTATTATTGCATTTAATCTATGTATGACCTGACTTCTTTATAGTCAAACTTTCGCACTTACTATACTTGTTTTGTAATGTACTTACAGAGAGTAGAAGAAGGGTTAGATCATCAAGAACTTTCAATGCCTTCTATGCCTGACCCAGAAATGGTAACAAAATAATTTGTGCTTTAGATAACCATCTTATTCTAGTCAATCACTGTTTTATTTTCTGAAATCCTATGGTGGCAGCTTTTGGCAAAGCATGGATTAGAGGAGGGTGTTAAACTTCCTCGTCGTCATCCTAGGTTAGTACCGACTTAATTCATGATTCAATATGCACTCTTATGTCTGTGGACAAATAACTACCTGTCATTCTGCCAAAATTATTTTCATACAACATTCTAGCGAAAATAGTAATTCATGCGCGAATATTTACTCCACAAGACAGATTCTATTTAAGTTCTTAAATTATGGAAATTGGTCAACAGAAATGAAGTTTGCACCCCAACTTCTGTCCCATGGCCCACGGAAATCAGGCCTATGAATACCGAAAAGTATAGCCGTCATACTTCACGTCCTCCAAGGTTTTTTTTTCCAGTTCTAGTTTGATACAACATTTTTTCATTCTCGTGGATGCTTGCATAGTGTGACAAGTTTTTGTTTGATATGTAAATTGATTTCCAGTGTCAGGTACTGGATTAGAGCAAAAGGTAGGCTTCCTGATGACCAGGCTCTGCACAGGTGATGGACTCTATTTGTTCATCAGTTCTTTATTTCTGAATTATCTTATGAGATTGAAAGAACTGGAGGAGAATGATCAGAGGTGGCAATTTTGACCTATTTACTTAAGTATGGTTGAATTGGTTATGTTTTATATCTAACAAAGTTACAGGTCAATTAAGAATTAAGATTTTATCTTAGAAGTAAAGGGATGGTATGAGTTGAACAAGTTGGAGATTGCCCAAAGTAAATTTGTAGGGTTGAGATAATGTCATTTTTATAATTATATTTGACACACTAATAGTTATATATAAGTTTTGTATTTTTTGGATAAATAGTGTTTAAGAATCAACTCAAACTGGCCTGTTTTGACCCATACGAACATTACCCATTTTGACCTGTTGCCCAGCCCAATTGACCACCTCTAGGCTCTAGGAATGATTACTAATAGAGGAGATTTGTAGGAATCTTGTAGTTGTTCTCATTGTCATTACAAATAACAGGTGTGCAGGGGCATACTTCTCAGATATGTTATTCATTCAAATCAGCCTAAATCCACACCGTAAAGAGGGCATATTCCCATCATCGATTAGTCTGGATCATTCGTAAGTCAACACATTCTTTTCAAACTCCAGCAGTTTTTAGTTCACATAATTTCCTCAGTTTCACCTACATTTTATCATATATGGAAAGTAGACCATGTACCAATTTATTACATAGCCATGTAGGGCTAAGTTGCTGCTGTAATCAAAAGCTAATCATGAGTCAATGACTAGTTATTGGGGCTTTCAAATTATACATATGTACATACATACATACATACATATACCAAAAATAAAATAAAAAAGTCAACCTATTTCTGCAATTGCGGTCAGTCTTGCTTTGCGACTCGCCCTGGTCCGTAAAGTAGGAAATGGTGCAAAAAAGTCACGATTGCAACCTTTTAATAGTGCAACTTAAGAGTTCATC
This sequence comes from Erigeron philadelphicus, assembly GCA_024320915.1. Classification (NCBI taxonomy): domain Eukaryota; kingdom Viridiplantae; phylum Streptophyta; class Magnoliopsida; order Asterales; family Asteraceae; genus Erigeron; species Erigeron philadelphicus. The sequence continues at coordinate 38,840,187 of JANDBE010000028.1, forward strand.
CCTGACGTGGGGCCGTATAATTACTTAATCTCATATCATGCTCATTGTTTCCCTGCAATTCCTATTTGATGGTCAAAGATTCATATAGACGATGAGGAGAACATCTACAGGGATAACTAAGAGTAAAAGGAAAACGAAAAGACACGCTTGAATGCATGTGCATAGTTTCTAGTGGCCTTGTACATTATCCATAAAGCCTTATCTTTTTGCCTTTTCAGGATGTGGTTTCACAGGGATATTAAAGCAGATGATTGGTTGTTATACGTGGTAAGTGTCGAAGGGCCTACTTTGCATGTTTCTTAACGCTCGACCATTCACCCATTAAAGTTTACCACAAACTTCTCACCTTGCCTTTTATGACGATGCATGCTAATTGATACATATTCTTCTCTTTATAGTGGCACGATCTGATAAAGTGATCACTTTGTTGGTATCATTTATGGCGTTCCTAGATTTCTTCCACTTGACTTCTTCACCTTATAATATAGTTTGAATGTTACAGATTGATAGTCCCACCGCCTTTAATGCACGTGGCTTTTCTCGTGGTCAGATGTTCAATAGAAAGGGAGAGGTAAACACATCTCAACTTTGTGTGCTTTACCACAACTAATGGTAGCAAAACGGGTGGGTTCGATCATGAGTCAAAATGGCTTAGGGGTCAAGGCTGATGTGGTTGAAATAATCATCAAATGTTTAGTGTATTAAGATTTTGGCGAAAAAACTATATTAGTTAAAAATCTAACTTCTTTCAAGACACGTGTTGTAAATATAATACACTGTATGCAAAATTTCAACTCATTTGACCAATTTCATCGTAATTATGTTTTCTCTTTTCACCATTTGACCTGCTATTAATCAAGTATAATCCAAACTGGCCCTGTTTATAAAAGATGCTTCAGAATGGCCTGTCTCTGTTAGCATTTGAGGTATTATCCCTTTTTACCAAAAAATAATTCTTTTTTAAGTTAGGCGGAGTTTAGAGATAACTCGATTTTGAGAATATCACACTTGTCAAGTTCATGGCAAGAAAATTAGTTTGTTAATCCAAGGTTTAAAAAAAAAGAAGTAAGATCAATGCTGAATTCAAGTATGACTTCTTTTGGGACGACATAAAAAGAGAAAAAGATAGGTCTCCTTACACAGGTAGCGCACACCGTGACACCGGGTAGACTTAAAAATGACTTATATGAAGTTTTTCGACTAATCCTGTTTTCATGTTGCAGCTTGTTTTGACTGCAATGCAGGTAGGCGTTGTAAGAGCACTAAAGACGCCACCTATTTCTGCTACAACATCGAAGCTCTAACTCACCCATTCATGCATATATATTGTTGTATGATTATTTTTTTTAATATTAAAAACATCATTGGGATTAGAAGTTGGTTTTAAAGAATAAGCGTTAGTACAATGCCATAATGGTTAGGATAACAATTAAATAGTTTAACATGTAATTAAAACTTCATTTTATTCACAGTGGTGAGTTCAAAATTTCAAAGATGAAATTTCTTCGACGGCTTGTTTTTATTTACTTCGGCAACTAAATTACGATTCTGAATTATGTTGGACTTATCATTGATTTTGGGTAAAATAAATTGTGTGATGATCACGTAGGTGAGTGCAAATTGATCTTGAAGAGATTCATGCTATCTCTACCGAAGTTATTGTTTGGAGATGCAAATTAAGTGTTCCTAATCGTAAAGATCACTCGACAACAATTGACCATATTTAGTTAAACAAACCGGTCTTTGACAAACTAAAAAAAGGATTGGAAAATATCTTGAAAAATGATTACCATAAGATTGATTGCATAGTGGTGAGTCTTACATCTCTAAAGATGAAAGTATTTGTAGCTTTTAAGTTCGATTCTAATAGCAAAAAAATACTGTACATCCTTTGTGGTAAAAGAGGTTTGCCTACAATATGTAAAGCATGTTAGATGCCTAAAAAAAATTAATAATCAAATTAACCACTTGCATATTTAAATCTGAAAGTATTTTAAGCTATGTCTTATTATCAATTCTCGATAATAATGATATAAGTATTCTACAGATACAAAAAAAGTAAAACCAAATAACATGTAGAAAATATGTAGAAATTTAAAAAATAAAAAAATAGAGGGCCCAACCGGGTTCGAACCGGTGACCTATTGATCTGCAGTCAATTGCTCTACCACTGAGCTATGGACCCATTCGTGATGTTCACCTAGGATTCTAATTTATAAAGGACAATAATAATAGATATATATTCCCATTTATTTAAGTGGTCAATCAAATTGAGATTTCAAAATTTTAAAACCCTAACACCACCAAAATTCCCCCTTGATTGAATACACACATTCATAAATCGGAGGTCCGACCGAAGATCCAAAATCACAACGGAGGACATGGCGGACCCAAATTCTTCTTCCTCATCCTTAGAAGAAGAAGAAAAAGAAGTAGAGAAATTAGAAAAAGAAGTGAAAGAAATGTGTGAGAAAATAAGTGAATACAGAGACAATATGCCACATCGCCTTCACGACACTCTCACCTCTTTCCTTTCTTCTTCTTCTTCACCTCCAATTATTTCAATTAATAATAATGCTGATGATCTCGTTCCTTCTTCTTCCACTAATCCCATTTCAGGTACTCATTCTTTTTTCATTCTTCTTTACTTCTTTTTTCAATATTTTTCTAATTTATCATTTTAGGGTTTGTTACCTGCGATAAAACTGTGTACATCATACCGACATTGATTACTCTCCTTTTTTTTTATATATATAGTTGTAGATATCAATATCTCTCTCTATATGTGTGTGTGTGTAATTTTTATTTAGCTGTAGGACATTGACTAAGTGTAAAGTTACACTTAATTAAAGGATGGTTAATCTTGTGTTAGAAAATAGTAGTGAAATGTTTAGACTTGCTGGCGGTTCCCAACAGGTGTCAAGTATCAACGTTGCTTCACGCCACCAAGTATATTTCTAAGGTGTTTGTGTGTGTTTTTCATTAGGTCCTTCAAGTGTGTTTTTGAGAGGTATTCATAAAACGATAGCGTTCAACTAGCCGTTAATCCGTTATTCGGTTTGGCTGGACGCGCAACAACTTCTGACTCAGTACGACGAAAACTGAACATTAGTATGAGTATGCGTCATCTAATGTACAAGTCCAGTTGGCATTCTCCCTAACCTTTTTGTGCTGGCTACGGGGTATCTTGTCGGAGCCTAGTTATGGATTATGCTCCGACTGCTAGCTCCTGAGCTTAAATAATCGTAATGATGTGTTATCATTTGTAGGCTTAAGAGACGATACATCATCTCGTGGCTTAAGAGATGATACATCACCACCATATAAATGAATTCAGTATATATGATAATGGGGGTGTTTGAATTAGCTTATCTTACAATCCACTAAGCTCTAGTTATTTCTGGTTTAGGGTTAGGGACTTAGGGTTCGGCATCGAACTACACTTGTTAAACGTATTGGGATGGGATGATCAAGGAAAAAGTCTAGAAAAAGGTCATGACGTTAGGCCCGACTTTCCTCGCGTAGATTGAACAGGGATCCCTATCTGTTTACTTAGGGACCTTAACGGCTAATTTCTGTATGGGTTGATCAGAAACACTAATCTATGCTTTATTTTGTATGCATTAACGATGCAGTTGGGAATTTTTTTACTTGTTCGACCAGTTTCGTTTCTAGTTTTTTTGTATATCTTATAAGAGTGTAGTGTCTGGCATAATAGTTTGTAACTTTATCTAATAGCAATGATAAAGATGTGCAGAACCTAATGGAGCTTTTTTTAATGTATTTATTTATTGTTAATTTGTTTTTTGAATATCTTGATTAGAGGAGACCGGGGCATTGGTAGAAGTTGATCCAACTCATGCCGAGAAAATACAAACTATTAAACACAAGATTTCCAGCAATGCTTCGATGATGTCTTCACTTTTGACGAGAATGAAAGATTGTATCTCCAGAATCGACAAACTGGAGTCCTTCAACAATGGAAGTCATCCTGCTTTTAAAAGAAGAAAGATTGCCTCGTAACATGGCTTCATGTGAGGTACTTCACATTTGTTAATGTTTACTGTTTGTTGTATGAGTTTATATTGTTCTGCGCCCATGCTTTTTGGGCATCTGATATCGTTACAATGATATATGAGTACTTGATGGTTATGCCTTTTTTTTTATTACTGATGTTACATTTGTGCTTTCATTACCCAAAAATCGATGTAACTGTAACATTGTACTCTCTAGTGAATGGATATGTTCTTTCTGATTCAAGAATGCAGGAGATTGTATAGTGTTGCTTCATGAGTTGCTAATATTTGGGGTGACTAGGGAAAGCCCAAGTTACATCTGATTAAAAAATGGTTCATTTAATCTTTGTGTTTCCGTCATTGTTTTTTATGAATATGTTAAAAACTTTTAGCCTATGGGGTCTAAATTGACCCTGAGGACAATGATTTTCAAGAACATTAGTGTTTATGCTCCTTGTGTTTACTCTTCTCTATTCACAGGAAAATGATTTTGCGTATCATTTCCAAGGTCATATTGGTACCATAGATAATGATATACTTACCATACAACATCTGTACAAGCATCCAATGTACATGTTTGGTATACTAATCAGAATGCATGGTATAAATATCACCTCATTTTCCAAATACTGCCTTTGAAAACTAGAATATAAATTAAAATTTGAAGGCTCTGAAAAAGGGAAATGAAATACAGTTTATTCAATAGCTTAAAGAATCTTATATCTTTGCCTAAAAAGGTTAAGAAATAAGATGGCAACCGATGGACCAATTCAGAAGAAGAAAAAATGGAAAAGAAAAGAGAATGACTTAAACCTAACTAAGCTGGTCAAAGACCATATTCGCTGTTTAATGCACATGTTAAACAAGCATATAGATTAAGTGGAAACCAAATCCATAATAGTTGGTAAA
>JANDBE010000028.1:39041225-39057236 GCA_024320915.1 Erigeron philadelphicus
TATATTTCTTTTTAAGAAAATAATTACTATGACTTTAAGTATAAAAAATTGATTATTACATAAATCAAGTATAAAAAAAATTGATATAAAGTTAACACATAAAATCAAACACTAATAAATATAAAAATATATAAAATAGAAAAATTGCATATCCTGCAAAGATAATGGATTATACATAATAAATGTTGTTATTATATGGTTACAAAAGTTTTCAAATGTTATATAAAATTTCAAAGTCTTTAAACATTAGCTCATTAGTTGAAAGGACATCTTCATATTTATAAAGTTTTTCTATAAGGGTTTGACTTTACTATACACATAAGTTCAAGTCTGAGTAGGCATGGTTCAGGTTCACCCCTATTAATCGTCGTGTTTTCAGGCGAATTAGTAGGGAGTTTTCTCCCCATCATATATTTGAAATAGACATTTCTACTTTGAGGGACCTCTCTAACGCATATCCGGTTAAGAAAATATATGCTAAACCTTTTGTTATCGAATCAGGACACGAAATTTCAAACGAAATTCATCTTTTAAAAAATATAAAATTTCAAATAGTGAACAAGATTTCATACTTATGTTATTATTATATTTTACAAAACAACAAAGACATCATTAAATTCAAACAATAACTATAAAGATATAATACATTTATTTATTTATTACTATCTTCTATTTAACCTTATGATTTTACCCAAGACCCATATAACCATAGCTCACATACAATCGGGTCAACCCATTTCCATGTGATTACAGAAAACAAAACATTACAAAAATTATATCAGGTACCAAATTGATATAAGTTCTAGGGTTTCAGTTTGACTGATAATATTACACAAATTTTGGTGTGTGAAACTGCAAATTACACACATCAAAACACACATACTTTACATGTGAATGAGAATCAGGGTACAAATCAGTGCTGAATTCACATGATTCATCACGATCCATCTCAAATTACTTGACCCATTTGAAAAAAAAAAGAAAAGAAAGAAAGCAAATTTATTGAAATCCATAAATTTTGATTTTTTTTTATATGGGAGTAAAAAAGATTGAATTTTGATTGGTGGGTATGAGAGAGAAAGTTGTTTTTGTTTGAAGGGATCGGTTGGAGGGATTATTTATTTTTAATTTATTTTTGGATTTAAAGTTTTATAAAAAGTTTGGATTTTTATTTATGTATTTATAACAATTATAATATATAAGTAAAAAAGATTGTAAATTTATTTGCATGCAATCCGGTGGTGGGCATGGGCGGAATATGGTGGCCGGACCACCGTCTGCCACCGCATCGCCATCGTCTTCGTCGTCGGCTGTTTCGACACCCCAATCGGGTTTTGATCAAATGCAGCAACAACAACAGCAGCAGCAGCAGCAGCAAAGACAGGTTAGGACCTTTTTCCCCCTTTCTTTACTTATATATATATATATATATATATTATGTATACATATAAAGTTAGTAAATTTAGACTTTGTTTGATCTGGGTGTAGCTCAATTAATCAATTATTCAATTTATGAAATTATTTGGCTGAATTTTTCATTTTCCTTGTGCTGTTGTCATCAAGTTTTATGTCCAAATTGTTTGAATTTTTAGTTGAATCTTGCTATTAATTAAATTGGTCACAGAAGTTTGAATTTTTGGGGTGTGGAAGTTTATTAAAGACTTTTATTTGGGGGATATGTGTGTATAAAAGTGATTATAGATGTCACAGTAAAATACTAATTTCGCATCGTTTGGTCTGTCTAAGCTCGGGTTTTTAACAATGTGCTCCTTTTTTTTTGCTATAAGAACAATTGTCCTATTTTTTGCATATGTTTTTGCAGTCGTTGCAGCAACAATTACTTCGAAACCCTGAAGGAAGAGAGGCGATGTTAGCCTATCAGTCTGGAAGTCTGCAAGGAGTCTTGGGAGGAAATGTTGCATCGAGTCCAAATTCTATCCAAATGCAAGGGCAAAATCGGAATCAGGGTTTTGATCAACAAATGCAAGGGCAAAATCGGAATCAGGGTTTTGATCAACACATGATGAACCCTGTTCATCAAGCCTACACCCAATATGCTTTCCAAAACCAACAAAAATCAGCTTTAGGAATGCAACAACACCAAATGAGAATGGGATCAGCTGGCCCTTCTTCAAAGGATCCAAGCCACTCATTTCAGTCACAGAATTCAATGTCAAAGAAACAAGCAGATGAAGGGCATGCAGGGGTTTCTGATCAAAATCAAACTCAGAGTCAAAATCAGAAACAGTATACTATGCCAACATCACTTGGCCAAATGGTGCAGGGTAATAGTAGTATGCGGCCCATGTCAGCCCCACAAGCTCCTCAAAATATGACAATGGCTGCTCAATTGCAAGCAATGCAGGCTTTGGCTTTAGAGCGTAACATAGATTTATCACTTCCACAAAACGCTAACTTGGTTGCACAGTTAATCCCGCTCATGCAGGCTAGAATGCAAAAGGCAAATGAAACCAACTTCACGAACGAGGGTTCACCAAGAGGGAATTCATCAAGTGATGTGTCAGGCCACTCAGGGTCCACCAAAACACGCCAGACCATGCCCCAGGGCCATCATAGTTCAACATCGAACTCTTTACTAGTCAACAGTTCTACTGCCGGTCAGGGTGGCCAGAGTCAGGGTCAGCAGCTTCCTCCTAGGCAGCCTACTCCTGTCAGTGGTGGGGTGTCATCCATGCATCCTCCACAGTCATCCATGAACATGAACCAGGGTTCTGAGGCAATGCAAATGCAACATGCTAGGCAACAACTAAGTCGATCCTCCCCACAACCGGTTGTTTCGTCTAACAATACCGGATCGACAAAACCAAATTCAAACTTTACGAAACAGCAACTGCATGTTCTAAAAGCACAAATACTAGCGTTTAGACGTATAAAGGTATGAAGTAGTGTCATGATCTATATTCGAGTGACTGACTTCTTGAATCATTTTTCTTGCTAAACCACTAGAAAAACATTAGCCTGCAAATGTAACTGGACACATTGTGGAAATGTAAATGCGCAAAAATTGTAGTCTGCACTTTTGTCCATAATTGCTTGTAGTTGTGGAGGCAGTGACCTACATAGTATGCTGGCTTCACATGTGTATGCAAATATTTATTTTTATATATATTCTATTGCATACCTTTCATAACTGTGAGAAGGCAATTGTTCTTTGAGATGATAGTACTGGCGGGGTTGAGTGATGATTCAAAATGTTTTCTTGTCAAAATGGTTAATTTGCTACAGGCTGGGTTGGGTTGAAAAGCACTGTGTTATTTATTAAATTTTGTGTATGTATCTTTATAAAAGTACTAATAAAATTTTAATATGCCTGATTTAAATGATAAAGGATGACATTTACATCACAAAAGGCCAAAACGGATGATTGGAAAGGCGATCACTCTGTTATTGTAATAAAGAAATTTGGTGTATAACCTTTTTGCCTTTCTATTGTGGACTTATTGATCTGGTTTGATGGCAGAAAGGAGACAAAACTCTACCAAATGAACTACTTCAAGCTATTGCCCCACCACCCCTAGAAACACAAACTCAACAGCCGGCTGCTCCTGCTGGAACTGTTAATGTGAAGAGTCAAAGTCAACCTGATGACCATGCTAAGCAGTTAGAGTCCAATGACAAGAACTCTCAAGCTGCAACCTTTATGGGAGGAACGGATAATGTAAAAAGAGAAGATCATGAGGATATTACTGCAACAATCAATGCACAAGGTAAAGCATCAACGCAGAAGGAAACTCCGCCTGTTGTCTCTGCTAAACAAGAACAAGAAGTTGAACACCGGGTTCAGAAAACTCCTCCTGTGAGTGACGGTCCAATTGACAAAGGTAAAACGGTAATGTCAGAACCTGTTATGCTTCCTGACAATATTCAAGGTAAAAGACCTTTACAACCGGCAAATCCACCTCAACCAAAAGATTCTGGTCCCAAAAAGTACCATGGACCGTTGTTTGACTTTCCTTTCTTTACCCGCAAGCATGATGCTTTCGGGTCAAGCATGATGCTCAACAGCAATAACAATCTTACTCTTGCATACGATCTCAAAGATCTTATCGCTGAAGATGGCACTGAAGTGATAAACAAAAAAAGAAATGTAAGTATTGAGAAGATAAATGGTTTACTGGCTGTTAATTTGGAAAAGAGAAGAATAAAACCGGATCTTCTTATAAGATTACAAATTGAAGAAAAAAAATTAAAACTTCACGATTTACAAAAGCGTGTGAGGGAAGAAGTTGAGCAACAACAACAGGATATAATGGCAATGCCAGATAGACCGTATCGGAAGTTTATTCGGTTATGTGAAAGGCAGCGAATGGAACTCAATAGGAAAGTACAGGCTGCTAAAAAAGCGATCCGTGATAAGCAATTGAAAGTTATTTTCCAGTGGCGTAAGAAGCTTCTAGAATCTCATTGGGCAATACGTGATGCAAGGACTCAAAGGAATAGGGGTATTGCTAAATACCATGAGAAGATGTTGAGGGAGTTTTCAAAGAGAAAAGATGATGATAGGAGCAAAAGAATGGAGGCATTGAAAAATAATGATGTGGAGAGATATAGAGAGATTTTGTTAGAACAACAAACGAGTCTGCCAGGTGAGGCTGCTGAGAGATATGAGGTTCTTTCCTCGTTTTTATCTCAGACGGAAGATTATCTTCATAAACTTGGAAGTAAAATAACGGCTGCAAAGAACCAACAGGAGGTAGCGGAGGCTGCACATGCTGCTTCTGCTGCTGCGAGAGCTCAGGTACCCACAAATCTGATTGTTTGTCCTTAAAATATAATTGGAATAGTCATAGTTTTACTCAAACACTTGAAAGTGGTTACTGTATTTTTTATACGGGCGTACATGTAAATTTGTATTTTGATGTTTTGTATGTGTTGGTAAAGGGTCTGTCAGAAGAAGAAGTGAGAGCTGCAGCCTCTTGTGCCGGGGAAGAAGTTTTGATAAGAAATCGCTTCTCAGAAATGAATGCACCCCAGGATAGTTCATCTGTTAGCAAGTATGTTCTTTATCACCTTCTATTTTGCAATGATAGCTTGTTCATTCAAGATATACATGGAAAGTTGTTAACATTTTTTGGGTAACTTTACTGCAGTTTATATAATTGAAAAACGAGTTAAAAGTGTGTTGTAGCTTGGATTATTGAACAAGAAGATTATTACCCCTCCCTCCTTTTTCATTTCTATGCTTTTCATATTATTTTTTGGAAAAACGCTTAAGCGTTGGTATTTTTTAGGGTGTTCCAACTTCCACATACGCTGCAACATTTTGTAATTTGAAAGTTTGCAGCAAGTCCAGTTTAGGCTTATTTACTAGTGGGCTCACAATAATGTGAGCTTGGGTGTCTGTTTAGACTGAATGTATGATATAAAGTTGCAGTATTTGGCTTGGAGGGTTTAAATACAATTAATTCTGATTGTGGGTTTCCATGTAAAAATGATGAAAATATTTAGAGGGTGTTTGAGATTACGTTATGAATTTGATTATTTGATTATTACGTTTGTAAAACACAAAAATCTAAAAATATGTTTGGATGAAAAAGTGATTATCTGCTATGAAAACGTAGTTTTGGAGAAGCATGTACATACATGCCTTTTCAAAACGCAGATTTGAAAAAGCAAAATCTATTTTGAAAACGCCAAATATGTTTTGTAAACACAACACTAAACACCCCCTTAGATTTGCAGAAGCTTTTGAAGTGATAGCCTAAGAAAATTAATCATTTAGTTTTGAAATAAATCTTAAATTACATACCTATCACTAGCTTTAGCCCACTGATTATCTGGTTCTTCCTTTTTAAGTCACAGATGCAAAATTGCAAACACGGCCTAGTTTGAAAGGCATAATTTATCAACTGATTTAATGTTATATTATGATGTGTTTCTTACAATTTGCTTCTCATGATTGTTGACAGGTACTATACCCTTGCACATGCTGTGAATGAAAGGGTCTTAAGGCAACCCTCAATGTTGAGATGTGGAACTTTGCGGGACTATCAGCTTGTATGTGGTTATATCTTATGCTCTTATGCATCAGCTCATGATCGTTTCATATTGAGTAGACACAGGGGTTCCATTGACTTGGGTTCAAATCAGTTTTTGTTACACTTGAATGTATATTGATTTTATCAGTCAATTGATCAATCTTACAGGTTGGGTTACAATGGATGCTTTCGTTGTACAACAATAAGTTGAATGGGATATTGGCTGATGAAATGGGTCTTGGGAAAACCGTGCAGGTAAAGTCTTGCTGTCCATGCTGTGACCAACTGTTAGCTCAAATTTTCTTTAGTAGATTTCGTTTATATATTTTGACTATATGATGTAAGAATTATCTGTATTCTTCTAATCTCCTATGGGTCAAACAGGTTAAACCAACCCAGTTAGGTAAAATGGAAAAGGCCAAATAAGTTGCACAAGTCGCAAAAAGGGTGCCTCTAATTCATAAAATCTTCTGAATTCTAATTCTTTTAAGTTATATCATTACTGAAAGAGTATAATTTTTTTTGTAAATTTATCTGACACTAGTTGTTATACAAGCATATATTTAGAAAGTTTTGAGCCAAACTAACCCGCCTCGACGCGCAGGAAGATTTACCTTTCTTTTATCCGGCTACCCCGCCTGTCAGTTTTTATTTTTGAACCACACACGTATACTTTTCTTTTATTTTAACAACAAAAACTCTGAGATATCACTGGCCTTGACATGCTGTTGAATAGCTAAACGAATCCTCTTGTATTACTGGGAAGGCGGGAAAGGTCCATTTATGTGGTGGTGAACTTATATATTGGTTATGATAAGATATCACGCTTCTGCAGGTTATGGCATTAATTGCTTACCTGATGGAGTTTAAAAGCAATTACGGTCCACATCTTATAATTGTTCCCAATGCTGTTCTGGTGAATTGGAAGGTTTGTTCGGTTTTGTTGCATTTTATCATTATTTCTATATCTCTTTTATCTTACTTGATATTATTTTCAACAGAGTGAATTACATAGTTGGTTGCCTAATGTATCCTGCATTTACTATGTTGGCAACAAGGATCAACGGGCAAAATTGTTCTCTCAAGTACATATTCATGCTTATCTTATATTAAAATTCTTTTCAAGTTTTCTTTGTGCGACTTTTCAGTGACTCGTGTTTTTTCTTATGTAACTTTAGGAGGTTTGTGCCATGAAATTCAATGTGCTTGTAACAACCTATGAATTTATTATGTTTGATCGCGGAAAACTTTCAAGAGTCGATTGGAAGTATATTATTATTGATGAAGCACAAAGAATGAAGGATAGAGAGTCTGTGTTAGCTCGTGATCTTGACAAATACCGCTGCCAAAGACGTCTCCTTCTCACTGGGACCCCCTTGCAGGTCCGTATTGGCCTTCAAATGCAATTAATTTGCCATATATATATTTGTACACGTCGAAAATAGGTAATCTTTTAGGATGGGTCAAAATGAGCTGGTTGACCAGTGAACATCTTTTAAGTTGCTTTTTCTGATTTTCATAAATAGTTGATTTTGAAAACTCAAAACTATGAGTACAAAAAGTATTATCTAAATCATTATTCAGTTTTGGTAAGCTATTTACAGGAAGTTGTAAGCACTTTCTGTATACTTTGGATGGCTTCTAAATCGCTCAGCCCATTCTTGTTTTAGCTACATATTTATTTGCTTAAAGCCATTTGAGCCGTTACCAATAGAACATAGCCAAGATAGCTTCACTAAAAATAAGATCAAAACGGAAAGTTTACTATAGATCTATTATATATTATTTTCTATTCACCAATCGTAGTAAATATTTTGGGCGTAATCTACTGTGTCCAATATCTATCCTATTTCTAGTGAAGTCCAAAACAACCATTGTTGGTGCTTGTCACATTTGCGAATGACCGACGGTGCATTTATTTAGTTGTTTTTTTTGTATCGCTCACAGATGGAGGGTTCGATTTACCCATGTCTCATTACCACTATGGCTATGGCCTTGGGGTGAAAATGATTTTCTCTATTCCTTTACACCTCATCTCAAAATTTATGCAACGTTAGACCTGGCACACCATGTACTACCACTATTTTTTTCTAAAGATCTCAATAATATGTGAAGACTATTTAGTGGGAAAAGAAGTAATTTTGTATGTGTGTGTTAGTAGTCTATGCTTGCATTTTAGTCAAGCTGATGTTATTGTCTGCTTTGCAGAACGATCTTAAAGAACTCTGGTCATTATTGAACCTGCTGCTTCCAGAGGTATTTGATAACAAGAAAGCTTTTCATGACTGGTTTTCAAAGCCTTTTCAAAAAGAAGTGGCACATAGTGGTGAAGATGATTGGCTAGAAACCGAGAAAAAAGTTATCATCATTCACCGACTTCATCAAATCTTAGAGCCTTTTATGCTTAGGCGCCGTGTTGAAGATGTTGAAGGTTCACTTCCTCCAAAGGTATGCTTAGGGGGTGTTCTTTTGGAAATTAATTGACTTGATGAGTAAATGACATAATTGACTTAATGTAAAAAATGACTTAACTGAAAAGTCACAGATATACTGCTCCATGAATTAAGTTGCTGATTTTTAATTATTTTCTCTTTAAGTGTTCATTCAGCACATATACAAACAACAATACTGATTAATCTATACAGACAATAGTTAGCAGGACAGACACTTCCATTTTATCCAGATAGCACTTAATGAGTAAAGAAACAAGCAATCCCTTACTTTTGAAACTAAACCTATCTTAATGACTAGTTGACTTTTTAAAAGCCACCAGCTTTTCGAATATAAATAAAAAAGGAAGTTCATATATATGAGCCAGAAGTTGGAAAATGTGCGATTTGGGTAATGGTGAAAATACCGTATGTTGGGTTGACCCTAAAACATATTTTTTTTTTTTATGTAATTTTGCTTACTTGTACTACATTAATGTGGTAAATATGTTTACAATAGTTATGTTACCACACTATAACTTGTGCTTACTTGTACTACATTGATGTGGTAAATATGTTTACAATAGTTATGTTACCACACTATAACTTGTTTTTTCTTCATAAAAATGATTTAGGAGATTGTATTTCCTTGAAAATGCACTATAGACGATTTCCTACCAATTTGATCAATAGCCATGTTAATTATTTTTTTCTTTAATTTGACTGGTCAGATATAACACATAGCTTCAACAGATACTTCAAAAGTAAATGGGTCAAAATGGCCATATTGAATATGTGCATCATTCTAGACAAAAGCTTTCAATCGTAGTTTCCCCCCACGCTACTGATATTTCTGCAATCCCCTGTACTATTCGAATGCAGGTTGTTGCATTTACAAATCCCAAATTGTTATTCAAAAAGTATTGGATTGTATTAGATATATTTAATTACTTACGTAGTTGAAACAAAGGGATTAATAAAGTCTTGGAAGATCAATCCAAGTGGACACCAACTGTTATGACCATTTACCCAACGTGTCCATTTTGCCATGGATTAATAGAGTGCTCCACAAACTCATAAATTTTTTAATTATTGCAGATTTCTATCATATTGCGGTGTAAAATGTCAGCAATTCAAGGTGCTATATATGATTGGATCAAAGCTACTGGTACTATTCGAGTTGACCCAGAAGATGAGGAACGCAAAGCTCAAAGGAGTTCAATGTACCAATCGAAAACATTTAAACCCTTACATAACAGGTGTATGGAGCTTCGAAAAACTTGCAATCATCCATTGCTCAATTACCCATATTTTAATGATTTCTCTAAAGATTTTTTAGTTCGTTCATGTGGAAAGTTATGGATTCTTGATAGAATTCTAGTAAAGCTTCAAAGCACGGGACATCGAGTGCTTCTTTTCAGTACAATGACAAAACTTTTGGATATCTTGGAGGAATATTTACAGTGGAGGAGACTTGTATACAGAAGAATTGACGGTACAACGAGTTTAGAAGAACGTGAATCGGCTATTGTTGATTTCAATAGTCCGGATACGGATTGCTTTATCTTCTTGCTTAGCATTCGGGCAGCGGGACGAGGTTTAAATCTTCAAACTGCTGACACGGTTATCATTTACGACCCTGACCCCAACCCAAAAAATGAAGAGCAGGCAGTTGCTCGGGCTCACCGAATTGGGCAAAAACGAGAGGTCAAAGTTATTTACATGGAAGCCGTGGTTGATAAAATTTCTAGCCATGAAAAAGAGGATAATTTTAGGAATGAGGGTACCGTTGACTCTGATGATGATCTTGCTGGGAAGGATCGCTATATAGGGTCTATTGAGAGCCTTATACGGAGTAATATTCAACAATACAAGATTGATATGGCCGACGAAGTTATAAATGCTGGGAGATTCGATCAGAGAACTACACATGAAGAGAGGCGTTCGACTTTGGAGAGTTTGTTACGTGATGAAGAAAGGTAAAGTTAGAGTTGTGATATCTAGGGTAATTAGTAAAATTAGCAATGATGACCTTACAATATTCTAAAAACTGACTATAGTATTTTCAGGATAAGTGTGCTAACGTAACTATATGGATAAGCAGGTTACATTACATTTAAGCCGCCTATAATCAGTTTCTAGTGTTTGAATGGCGTATCTGATTCAGACAATCTTATTATTTACGGGTTTTATAATCTTAAGGAGCTGCAATACCAAACATGTTGATGATTCCATATCACATAATAACTTTTAAAGTGCAATACCAAACATCCTCTTTTTATGATAGTAGAGTTGTGTTTAATAAGAGTATCATAGGAGTGTGGTTTATCTCTTAGGTTTAGGAGTTATTTTTTTTCTTTTATTTTATTTCTGGTTGGTTTGCTCTTTACTATCAATTATTCTGGTCCTTTCAGGTACCAACAAACTGTTCATGATGTTCCGTCCCTTCAAGAGGTGAACCGAATGATTGCTAGAAGTGAAGAAGAGGTCGAGCTCTTTGATCAAATGGATGAAGAATTTGATTGGGCCGAAGAGATGACTAGATACGATCAAGTTCCCAAATGGCTCCGGGCTGGTACCCGTGAGGTAAATGCTACTGTGGCCCGATTATCCAAAAAAAATATAGAGAATGCGATAGATACTGAAAACATTGAAGATGATGTTCCCGTGAATAGAAGGGGACGGTACAAAGATAAGAAGTTCCCAAACTATGCTGAATTGGATGACGATATTGAAGAGTTCTCGGAAGCTACCTCTGAAGAGGGAGATGATGTTGAGACCGTTGATGCTAATGAAACTCCGAAAATCCCTAAAGGCGAATCAGAAGATGATCTTCCAGTATCTGCTAATCGATATGAATATCCTCGCGGTCCTGATGCTATCAAGATTCAAGAGTCAGGCTCCTCGGGATCATCGTCAGATAGTCGGAAATTGATGCCGATAGCAACTCCTTCTACATCTTCTCAGAAGTTTGGTTCTCTTTCTGCACTTGAGGGCAGGCCGGGTTCCCGCTCAAAAAGACTGGTATGAGATAGTATTTTATTGTATTATTTATTGAGATAAGAGGTGACAAAGTGGGTGGGTTAGGCACCAGTTTTGGGTCAGGTGGGTAATTTTATATACGCTGATCGGCTGACCTACTAACACTTACTTTGTCCTTGCCGCTTTTAGTTATGTAAGTATAGATCTTAATTTTATAAAGATATATGATCTGAAATGGCAAACATGTACAAGGACCATTCGTTTACTCAATTGGAAGGTGGTGTCAAACGAACATTAAAGGCCTTTGTTAATTAAGTTTATGATTAAAAACTGGACAAGTCAGCAGTATAATCCATTACTAGGTAACCAGTTCTTTTCTGTATTATTAACTTACTAATGTAAGTCCTTAAATGTTGATTATGTAAGAATGTTCCTTTTACGTGCATATTTCCCCCTCTGGAAACCGTATGTGATAATATTCATCTAAATTCTTTAAATCAACATATTTTAAAGGTTATAAGCATCTAAGTACATTTTAAGCAACTTTATACACATTTTTCCCGCATTGTCCTTTTCCAATATTTCTAAAGCTCTACCCATTGGATATAAAAGTATTAAATATCTACCAATATATAGGCAATGGGGTCAATTTTTCCGCCTTTAATTGTTTCATGATTGGTATTATTGGTCGCATCTAATTTCTTATTTGCCAACTAGCATGATGATCTAGAGGAGGGGGAGATAGTATTTTCCGGAGATTCTCATATGGACCTTCAGCAATCAGGTAGTGGGACCCACGAACACGATGAAGGTGAAGATGAACAAGTCTTGCAACCGAAAATAAAGCGGAAACGTAGCATTCGTATTCGACCAAAACAAGAGAAGCCTACTCTTATTCGTGGTGATACTTCTAAGTTACCTAGTCAGGCGGACCGAAAAGCAAATGTGAAAACTGAACACAAAGAGAAAGTGTTGATTGATCAGACCAATCCGTCACGCAAGAATAAACAAACTCCATCTAGTCGGAAAAACTCAAATAAGGCAAATGTGAATGTTGCTGTGAGACCAACCAGGGGAAATTCCACACCTACCCATTCAAAAGATGCTGTTGAGCACCCTAAGGCAAGTCGAGATGCTAAAGTGGGACCTTCAGTTGGTGGGATCAAGATGTCTGAGGCGATCCAAAGAAGGGTATGCGTGTTTTGTCTTGTAAATAGATCTGTCCATTTAAATGTAGTACGAGTATATTACACGCTGCTTGATCTTCACAAAGGTTCCTTTATTTTATTTGAGCATAAATGAGGTTCCAATGAATGGCTTAAAAGAAAAAATAAAGAATACTCGAGTGAAAATCAATATATGCAAGTGTAAAGTTTTATCCAGGGTGTCTAGGTTATCTTGTAGAAGTCTCAATCACTTGAACAAGCTTATGCACGGGGGTTTTTGGATGTGCATTTCAAAAGCCTCTTGATTAAAATTTATAGCATAATCAGTTAATTGAAAGTTAGGGATGAGTAGGTAGTTTTACAGATAATTATTATTTACGACCTCTTATCTCCATTGATCTTTATGTTTGTTGCTTGCAGTGCAAAAATGTAATAACAAAGATCCAACGGAGAATTGACAAGGAAGGCCAACAGATTATTCCGTTGCTAACTGATCTTTGGAAGAAAACTGAAAGTCATGGGACTAATCTTCTTGATCTACGTAAGATTGAACTTCGTGTCGATCATCTTGAGTACAATTCAGTTCCTGAATTGATTGTGGATGTTCAGGCTATGTTGAAAGGTGGAATGCATTATTTTGGATTTTCACATGAGGTATGCCGTTTTTTATTATATCATAAATGTTAAATTGAGCACATCGTTTAGGAATGTGTCTAGCAAACAGTCAAACGTCTTAAATCTCTTTTACTCTTACTCCCATTGTCCAACAAAATGTAACACCGTCTGTGCCGAGACCTCCCAAAAAGATGCAACAACTCCTTCTAAATTATTATATCTGATTTACTCCTTTTATGTCCCGAAGTTTTTGTTTTGTTCATATTAAAGGGGGATTACTAGGTAGTTGACCAATACAGATCAACAAACCATGTATCAAGTTAATTGTTGTATTTTCCAAACATAGGGATTGACAAGATTTTTCTAGATCCATATCACTACCATGAATTCCTTGTAGTAATTTCAATGAGCCTTGGCTGTAATTTGAACTTAATTGATGAAAAAAATAAAGAGGACATAGTTGACATTATTCTTGTAAGCTTGTAATGTTTTTCTTTTGCAATTATTATGTTTGTCTCTCAAAGTGGTTCAAAATTAACAAAATTAATTCAGAGTCACCCAAAAGTCTACGTTTAATGAACCCTTTCACTTTTGTGTATTTACTATTTGCATCATAATTAGAACATTGGGTTATTTATTAAAACTGGACCAACAAATGTTTTCGTTGGCTAGCTCAACCAGATACCACAAGTGACTCGTTTTAACTACACATTACCAGGTAATGACTTTTTGTGTATTTTCTAACTGTTGTATTCTCTGATGAACAGGTGAGATCCGAGGCAAGAAAAGTACATGATCTGTTTTTCGATATATTGAAAATTGCATTTCCAGACACCGACTATCGAGAAGCTAGAAGTGCACTCACTTTCTCTGGGCCCATAGCTGCCTCCACATCAGCCCTGTCTTCTAGAGGTGTACCGCCTGTGTCGTCTCCTAGAAGTGTACCTACTATCCAGTCTCCTAGAGGTGTACCTTCTGTCCAGTCTCCTAGAGGTGTACCTCTTGTCTCGTCTCCTAGAGGTGTACCTTCTGGCTCATCTCCTAGAGGTATACCGCCAATTGGTCAACCCAAGCGACAAAAACAGATAGCCGAGGTTGACCTGCAACCTAGCCCTACCTCGAAGGCACTCTCTCGTGGGTCTGGCTCTAATGCTCAGAGAGAAACAAGGTTCGGAAATAGCAGCACCAGAGACTCGAATGATCTTCAAGAGGAACAAAGACCATTCACCCATCCGGGTGAGCTTGTAATCTGCAAGAAGAAACGGAAAGACAGGGAGAAATCATTGGCTAAACCAGGGAACAGGTCAGGAGGTTCAGTTTCGCCTAATGGCATTGGTCGAGAAGTCAAGAGCCCTGGGCAAACTAGAATGAGTCAAGGTCAACATGGGTGGCCTAATAATCAGTCTCCCCGGCAAGGAAGTGCAAGTGGAAGTGGAAGTGGAAATGGAACTGGTTGGGCTAACCCTGTTAAGCGGATGAGAACAGATGCAGGGAAAAGAAGGCCGAGTCATCTGTGAATGTTTTAGGTCAGCATCTTGACTTGTAACTTTTTTATAATTGCTTTTTAACTACTAGTGTTATAGCTGAAGGTACAAATAGGCATGGCATTGGATCTTTTTGACCAAGATTAATGTCGATATGTAAACATAATCGCTTTTCTGGAATGAGATTTCCATTTACAATGAACATGTAATGAAATACCCATATTTTTAGGTTTCTGTTTTCCATGTGTGAAGTCTCGTTTGAGGTGTATGGAAAGGGTCTCGTGCAACCAAATACGCTGGGGTGGCCTGCCCATTATAATATAAGTTTTACCAATTATGCCTTTGTGGCACGTTCAAACTGAGCAAAACGTGGAAGATTGATGCTATGCTTGAAAGGAATTAGATAATACCCAACGAAATTGTAAGCCGAGCCCGATGTTTGTAATAACAGAGTCATTCGAAGGTTGTAATATGAGCTAGGTATTTGTAGGTTAGTGACGTAGTTGGGTAAATTTATATAAAATATATGAAATAGTCCGGTTTAGGTGTAGTATGCTTCTTGTTGATCCCTGTGATCAACAACACATCTTTTTTAATCTTTTCTAATTTGGTTGCTGATAATATGCCGAGAGCATGATTTGCTGCCACAAGCTAAGCACCCATTTTCAGACATCGAATCATCTGAGTACCCGTTTTAACTACTTGCTCCTACAAAATATTCGAGTTGTGTTGGATCAAGCAAGGGAATTTAAAGTCTAGCTATATTTTATGCATTTTTTTAAAATGAAAAACAAAAAGAGGTCATGATATAATAATAGGAACATGAATAAACATACGATGGATCAAAAGCCAGCAAACAGAACCAAGTGGAGAACCTTTTCGTTTCTCTTCATTTTTGTTGCTAATAATTACAAGCACGATGCTAGCAAATTATACATTTGAACACAAAATTATCCACGTCGCATATTGTACTTTATTATACTTTTGGTTGTCAATTACATATATTTTAGAGATAAATGTACGAAAATCGTCTTCTTTTGCTATTGGGTATCTAACTTAAAATTCCCATTTTATCAAACTCTATGTTCGTTTCTATCGTGTGTATCAAACTTTATGTTCATTTATATTGTATTGTATCAAACTTTATGTTTGTTGTTGTATACTTGTATGTATTTAGTTATTTCTTCATGTAAAAAGTATTTTTCATGACATGACAATTGTCACGCCATACGCCTTTAAACGCTTTAGAGGCATAAAAGTTACCGGTTACAAAATAATAAGTATTAATTTTTTTTATTTTATTTTTGAAAGTTAAACTTTATTCACAACGACCAAC
>JANDBE010000028.1:39495959-39506306 GCA_024320915.1 Erigeron philadelphicus
ATTTTCTAGAATGGTACTTGCTAGATATAAAATCCAAATGGGTTTTGGAAGAATATAAAATACAGGCATTGTTAGGCGTATATTAAATAGACCCAAGTTATTGTTATGCTAGCTGAAGTAAATATTGGGAGTTCAAGTTTGAAACAATGTTAACACATATGATTACACAGATCAGACATGTCATGATAGTTATCCATGGACCTCACTTTATTGTTGCAAGATAGGTACAAAGAGGAAGTGAAATAAGCTTGCTTCATATCATTCGAGGGTGAAATTATGGACACAAATGCTTTACTAAGATAGGTATATGCCTTAGCATCACAGGATACCGAGGGAATTGAAAATGAGGACTCATCGACTCAACTTAAGTAGGTTTGTTTACATTTTAAGCCAATGAGCAGAGTGTATTTGGAGACCACTAGGCGTGTGTCAACAGAATCTAATGGATTATGGGTATTCAGAGCCTCCCGGTTATCGTTATTGTTAGACCCCGGTTGTTAGTTCATGAATACCAAGTCCTTATGCATGCAATCAGTTAAGTCATAGGGTTGACTTGAAACCCTTTAGTATAGAGTCATTTAGTATGAAATGATAAGATGGTTGCTGGGTTGACTTGAAACCCTTTAGTACAGAGTCCAGAGGACCACAGGGTCAGGGTTTCTACGCTGATCTAAAGCCTTTGCTAGAATTTACTGCCTTTCTATGGAGCGTAGTAATATAGTATGATAAAAAAACAAAAGAAATAGTTGGAGGAAATGCAAAACCAGACCAGTTGTGCCATAATTTACCCATCACATGTTCATTAGTAAATTTTTTTAATGGGGCATTAGGGCTGGTCATGCTAACCATAACACTTTGTGTCTGGCATTTTGATCAAAATTAGTGTCCAAATAAGTACAAAATTTATATTTTGTCAAAAACAATGTATTGTTATTTGAATGAGATGAGTTGAGACATCTTATAGAACAATATGGGGTCGATTTATAATGATACACCTTTATTGCCTCTTTTAACATTAGTAATCTAAATGTATTTTTATACTAAACCCTGCAAGTAGGACAATGCGGAAACCAGATCGGAATGGAATTCTGGAAACAACTTTGTTTGGAACAAGGTATCTCTAAAGACGGTATCCTTCAAGATTTCGCTACTCAGGTATCCCTCTTTTTACCCCCCTTTACCTATTACTCTTATAATATATATATTTCTCATATTTTTTAGGGTTTATTTATAAAGTTAATTCAATTCTTAGATAATGTTAGGTTCGTTGATTTTGGATGACTGATTTTTACACACTTTTTAGAAACAGTGTTTTACCGATATTATATGTAGAAATGTGAAATGTCAAGTATGTATCTGTGATAATGCAAATGGTTTACATTTGGACAGGAATAACCATGTTTTAATTATTATTATTTTTTTGATGATGATTTATAGTCTTTATGGGCGATATCTTGTAAAAATAGATCTTATTAGTAGAATTTGATCATTACTACATCATACAATATAACATTTGACGATTAAAAGTTTTGAATAAGCCCGAAAATAAGTTAAATACATAGACCCCCTTAATTCTTACCATGGTTTTTTGTTGACCTGGATATTATGCGGGCGACCTGATTGTTGTGTAAGTCTTGAGAGTTACAAGTTATGTGTAGCGATTGCAGTAGCATTTCCGGACATATAAATATAGTTTCCGGTCTATGAGAAATTGAGAATGTGGTATAACAGTCATAATTGAACCTTATATATCGTTTAGTTTGATTTGATCTGTCTACAAATCTGAGCTGATCACATCAAATCTGTATCTGGTTTTACCTTTTTAGTTTGTTCCAAGAATTTAATTCTTAATACCAAATTACATCTCCTAACATGTTTGATCCTCTGTTTCATTTTTAATATTCTTTGTAAAAATTTGCTGCAGGGCGGTGACAGGAAAGATGTGTTTTTCTATCAAGCTGATGATCAACACTACATACCACGAGCATTGCTTATGGACTTGGAGCCCAGAGTCATTAATGGAATCCAAACTGGTGAATACAGAATTCTTTATAATCACGAGAATATTTTTACATCAAAAGAAGGAGGTGGTGCAGGAAACAATTGGGCTAGTGGATATCATCAGGTTAGAAAAAACTACCACTTTCTGTTCCACATGATTTTTCAAATTTGTTCAAGTAGTGAATTAGGAATTAGGTTAGGCTGCGCCTCATCAAGCTAATTTAAGTTGCACTTGGAACTAGATAAATAAAATCAAATTTGAAAGTATTTGGCGTACATAATATCAAACGGATATGCGATTTTGTATCATGAATCCATCTCTTACCCTGATACTGGATTTGTGTGAAACACTTGACCTTCTTGTCTGGGTTGGGATTTGTTTCTTCTACCCAAAGCCCAAGTTTTATGGGTGTTTCGTGATTTTGTTAAAGAACAATAATGTTTCTGCAGGGTAAGAGTTTTGAGGAGGATTTAATGGACATGATTGACAGAGAGGCAGATGGAAGTGACAGTCTTGAAGGCTTTGTTTTGTGTCATTCGATTGCTGGAGGAACTGGCTCAGGTTTTCATTTGTAGCTTCTCATTTTTTTTAATATCCGTATCTATTTCTCATTCAGCTATGATTGAGATACGGGGAAATGTATAATTTGATTGATTGATTTTGTAGGAATGGGTTCATATCTTCTGGAGACATTAAATGATCGCTACAGCAAAAAGCTTATTCAGACATACAGTGTTTTTCCTAATCAAAATGAGATTAGTGATGTGGTGGTTCAGCCGTACAACTCCCTTTTGACTCTCAAACGACTTACACTAAATGCTGATTGTGTTGTCGTTCTTGACAACACTGCACTTAATAGGATTGCCGTGGAACGCCTACATATACAAAATCCTTCTGTTTCCCAGACGAACTCTTTAGTTTCGACTGTAATGTCAGCCAGTACAACTACCCTGCGCTACCCTGGGTATATGAACAATGATTTGGTTGGCCTTCTTGCCTCTTTGATCCCGACACCAAGGTGCCACTTTCTTATGACAGGATATACTCCACTGACAGTAGAGCGCCAGGTCCAATTTCAACATCTATATGGCCTTCAAGTTATCATTTAGAATAGACTCTCACTTTTTGTCACGTTATATAACACTGTGCAATCTGATGTTCTGCATTCTCTTTGCAGGCTAACATGATTCGCAAAACCACCGTACTGGATGTGATGAGAAGACTTCTTCAGGTAATTAGATTAGTATTGTATTTTTATTTTTATGAAACATGTATGGTTATATGTTCTGACAGGTAAATTTTCTTTCAGTCAAAGAATATCATGGTTTCTTCACATGCTAAGACAAAAGAAGCTAGTCAGGCTAAATATATTTCAATATTGAACATTATTCAGGGAGAAGTTGATCCTACTCAGGTGAGTCAGACCTCAAATTTTGCATAGTTCACAAACATATTGGTGTGTATGAGTGTATCACACACACACACACGAACAGAGGCACGGCATTCCTCAATGTTTATTAAAGTGGCCAAATTCATAGAACCTGGTGTACGAAAAACCAGCCTATAATGTGTACATATCCCCCTTGTACTTCGTTATCTATTTAAGGTAGCAGAGTAGTATGGCAATTTGGGCTGCATTTACCAACTTTTAGGCTGCATGTACCAACATTTGTGTGGCTCTATGTTGATGTCGATGTTTATAGTTTAAAAAGGATCTGCTCAAAAATTAACTTAGTTTTACTGTACTAGAACAATCATTAATTCATTATTTACCAACAGTGTTTTTTTAGGGTTTGTCGAAACTGTCATTGTCTAGTTCTAAATTCCATATATGGTTTTTCATGTTTTATTGGTGCTTTCATTAGGTTCATGATAGTTTGCAGCGAATACGTGAAAGAAAGCTTGTGAATTTCATTGAGTGGGGCCCTGCTAGCATTCAGGTATGTCTTATAATGGTTTCTTCAGGTATTGCAACCATCATATTTCGTCTATTTATGTATTTACTTTTTGGCCTTAATACGAGACAGGTTGCTCTCTCAAGAAAGTCTCCATATGTCCAAACAGCCCACAGGGTGAGTCTTCTATTAATCTTTGCAACATTATGAAATTTGTTTGTTAATGATAGCTGATGAACTTCATGTGCTTGTATACTTTTTAGGTCAGCGGGCTTATGCTAGCAAGTTATACTGGTATCCGACATCTGTTCTCCAAATGTTTGAGTCAATATTCTCTCCTTAGGAAGAGACAAGCCTTTCTTGACAAGTACAGGGGATTTCCGCTGTTTGATGTAAGCTGCTACTGGCTGTTATCACTGTTCGTTCTGCTTAGTTGATTCTATACGAATAATCTATATTGAGTAAAAAAAGGTTCCCTAAAATGATTCTGCTCTCAAGTATTAGTGCCAAAAAATAAATCGAAGATTTGTGAACATCGACGATGGGTTTTTTTTATCAGTTATCACTTATGAGTACACTGCACTATACATTTCTAACATTTATATCTTGCATGTGAACAGAATGGTGAGTTAACATTTGCTGCATTCAAATTCACATATGCTTCATGAGATATTCTTAAGTATATCAACTTTGCTTATTGTGAACTTGTACAGGATAATGATCTTTCGGAATTTGACGAGTCCAGGGACATAATTGAAAGTTTGGTTGATGAATATAAGGCATGCGAATCTCCTGATTATATAAAATGGGGAATGGAGGTATGCTCTAATCATTCAACTCTATGGATTCTGTAATTATTTGCTAACAAGCTCATCTGTTCTTCAGGATCCTGATCATGTCCTAACAGGGGAAGGAAGTGCCACTGGGACAGTGGATCCTAGGGTAGCAATGTAAACGGGCCAAGTACGTTTCTAATATCTTAACTATCCAAACATACAATGCTGTTAACTTTAAAATATATCTTGCTTGTCCTGCCAAGCTAATTTTTCTTCTTAGATACTAGTTCTTCCTGTATCATCACTAGACGCCTTTGCTTTAGAAATTCATATGTAATGTTGTTTTTGGAAGTTAAGTTGCTTAGTTAATCTGGTAGCTGCTCTTTAATGGCTGCATTGCTATCAACTTTTGTAATGTTAGGTTACTGGTTTGTTGATCAATGTTAAAGTTTTTTTGTCTTTTTGTGTGTTTTTCGCAACGAAAATTTTTCGTTGCAAAAAAGTTTGTGGCAAAAAACCATTTTTCTTGTAGTGTAGTTTGGTCTTATTTGAATCGGGCTTGATCTTAGGTAACAAACTAGTCTTTTAAAAGACCCCGGCCTTTGGGCTAACATTTGTAGTATTTCTTTTGTCTTACAGTTGGTCAGGGCAGTCTTATTATAATATATATATTAAAAACAAAGCCATCGAAATTCATGCAAACTACAGTATTGAGTTTATTATCTGTTGGGCCTCGTGTTGTTTGAGCGTTTGGCCCACGCCTCGTGTTGTTTGAGCGTTTGGCCCACGTGAACAATCAGACAATTCATGGAAAAGAAAAACTAATAAAACCTTTTTTTTTCAACCCTCACTATTTATCTATTTTTTTTAATCTCTGATGCAAACTATACCTTTTCTCTTTTTTTTTTTTGACATATACATCTACAATCTTCTAAGTGATTCTACACTGATCTTCACACAATTTGATTTTAATATACATTGTACAACACCATCAACAACAAAACACGTGTAGCAAACTAAAATCATAGATTTGGTTTTACATCTTCTTATCCAATCATTAGTCACCATTTCCAAATTTCTTTCAATTGCCAATAGACAAGATACCAGGTAACTACACAATTTATCTTTTTTACTTTTCAGGTACTACTTCATCATCAAATCAACGATCTATTTTTTATAAAGTTAAAAATTAAACTACACCAAGTTTTATGACCTCAACTTCTTAAAAAACAACCTGTCAACATTAGTTGTCTTTTTTTTTTAATGTATCCAAAATTTAACTTTTATGTTCTTAGCGTGCGGCGTAACTTGATTTCACTTTCAAACAACTACTTCATTTAAAGCATCATTTTACTTGCACTTTTAATGGACCCAAGTATTGGGGCTCTCTTTTTTTGAAAATTTTTTTTTTTTAAAAATGTTAATTCGTGCTTGAAATTCATTGCAACCTCTTATTGTTTCCCCTGCAGTTATCCATATACGCTTCTATTTTTGCCCAGGTATGATCTTTTCTTATATTTGATATATTAATTGCATTACTGTCTCTTCTATAGATGATGTATGTAGTCTAATCTTAGTTAACACCTACTGAACCTTCATTTAACATAATTTTCTTTTTAATTTACTTTACTGTCAAGTGCATTTGTTACATGTATCTTAGTTTTAAGTGTTTTCGGTAAAATTAAATGACTAAGTCAAAGAAACGTTCACATGTTGACATATATCCGGTGTCAACGGGTAGCACGTCCTCTTCCAATTCATCGTCGTCTTCCATCCCATCGTCTATAACAACAAGGTACATTGACAATGGTGATTGTACTTATGTTTGTGAATATTGTCATGCACTATTTTGGTATGATGAACCATGAACATGAACGTAACATTAGCTCATCTACACGTACGTCCGTCAAATATAATTAATGTTGTAAAGCTGGTAAGGTTCGTCTTCTCTTTCCCACTGACCCTCCTCCGGAAATTAAAAGTCTTTTTGAACATTCTGCGTTTCTTGACAACATTCGTTTATATAACTCAATATTTTCAATGACATCGTTTGGTGCAACTATAAAAGATTCTATTAACGATGGATCGGGTCCATATGTTTTTAGAATTGAAGGCCAAATACATCATTGGCTTGGCACAATGTGTCCACCCGATAACGAAAAACCACGGTTCCTACAAATGTACATATACGACACAGACAACGAGTTGCGTAACAGACTTCGTTTTTTTTCAAATCCAGAGCATATAGGCGTTGACCAAGACATAGTAGCTTCATTGATTCATATATTAGATACTTACAACGAATTGGTCAAACTTTTCCGTTCAGCCAGAGATCTATGTCATGCTGATAATGTCCCTTATTTCTCCATTCAATTGTACAACTCATACAATAAAATATGCTATGATACTCCGGTTGAGGGTTGTATAGGTGCAATTGTTAGAGACACTGATTCTGTAGCTCACGAATTTGATATCATTGTTCGACACAAGGACAGAGGACCACAACGCGTTAGCAATTTGCATCCTTTATATATGGCTTTGCAATACCCTTTGTTATTTATCTATGGCGAGTCAGGATGATCACCTTCTTTACGATTGCACGTCGATGTTAACGAAAAGGAAAGAAGTTTGACAAGCAATATGTTCTACAGTTACCAACTACATGATAGAGTTGGCATATATACTTTATTACTTAGAGCTGGTCGTCTATTTCAACAATACTTAGTTGACGCGTATGTGTGTGTCGAGCAAGAACGTCTTAACTACTTTCGTCGTAATCAAAACCAACTGAGATGCGAACACTTATGCGGCATTCACGGTGCAGTCAGTCGTGGTGACAATGAAGGGCATAACATTGGAAAACGTGTCATTTTACCATCGACCGTTGTAGGTGGACCACGATATATGTATAAACATTATCATGATGCGCTTGCTATATGTCAAGCTCATGGAAACCCACAATATTTTATCACTTTCACATCTAATATAAAATGGCCTGAAATTAGTCGATATCTATCTCGGTATCCTTCTCTTAGAGCTCATGATCGACCCGACATAATTGCCAGAATATTTCATATGAAAGTTGAATTGCTCATCGACTTTCTAAAAACCAACAGAAATTTTGGTAGCGTTGTCGCAGGTGGCTCTCTATACTGAATCATATTTTCTTTCCATAAGCCATATATAATATTCCTTTACCTTTCTACGTGTCTTTCTTCCTAGATCTTTAAACAATTGAGTTTCAAAAAAGAGGGCTGCCTCATTGCCATTTGCTATTGTGGGTAGCAGAAAGTGACAAGATAAGAAACGCCGAGGACATAGACGCTTACATTAGTGCAGAAATCCCTGATCCTGCAGATAACCCTCTCCTCCACAAAATTGTCACCGATGTAATGATGCATGGTCCATGCGGAATACTAGGACCAGAAGCTTCCTGTACGTTTGACAATGCATGCTCCAAGAAATTTCCAAAACCTTATCATGATACGACATTTTTCGATAAAAATGGCTACGTACATTACAAAAGACCATCTTCCGGCAGATTTGTCGTCAAAAATGACATCCCGTTAGATAACTCTTTTGTAGTGCCGTACAATAAGATGTTATTGCTACGTTTTCGTGCACATATTAATGTCGAATACTGCGGATGGAATATGCTGATAAAATACCTACATATCAAAGGGCGCTGATCGTGTACGATTTAGAATATCTAAGCCTATCGATTCATCAACACCTGAACAACAAAATGCAACCCATATCGTTGATGAGATCTCTGATTTTACAGACGCACGCTTTATTTGTCCTCACGAAGCCGCTTGGCGTCTATTAAATTTTAGTATTCATGCTCGACACCCAGCTGTACAGAGCAGTTCATCAAGAGGAAATGCAAAACATGTACTTCAAAGACAATGAACCTCTACACAAGTTGTTGCACAATCAGTTTACCAAAAGAACGACATTAACTGAATGGTTACGGAATAATGCCATTGATCCTTCAGGAAGACATCTACGTTATGTCGATTATCTAAAGGAATTTCGTTGGGATGGCACCTCTAAATGCTGGACACGTCGTACTAACAACTTAGAACACACAACAATTGGTAGATTGGTTTACATACACCCAAATTGTTGGGAGACTTTCTATTTGCGGCTGTTACTTACCCGTCAAATGGGCTGTACCTCATTTGCAGACATAAGAAAAGTAGCAGGTGAGGTTTGCCCTACATATCGTGTTGCATGTGAGAGACTTGGACTACTTGGAGACGATAAAGAGTGGGACTTCGCATTTACAGAAGCAGCTGCGTGGGCTACACCTTCAGAATTAAGATCTTTGTTTACGCATATGTTGCTTTTTTGTGACGTATCAAATCCTATAGAGTTCTGGGAAAGTCAATGGCGTACAATGGGAGACGACATCCAACAAACATATCAACTTATGAATGAAGATGATATTAGACATTATATTCTGTACGAGATACAATTGTTATTTAATTCAGGTGTCACAAATGCATCTTTATCGGATTTTGGATTACCACTACCTTCACAAGATCTTCTGTTATGCCTAAGGAACCGTTTATTAATGGAGGAGAAAAACTACGACAGAGAAAAACTTTCAGCAGACCATATATTACAAAGAGGAAAACTTCATCAACAACAATTGCTTATATATAATGAAGTCGTAGACGGTATTACCAGAGGATCTCAGGTTCTGCTATTTGTGTATGGTCACGGGGGTACAGGAAAAACTTTTTTGTGGAATACAATTATTTCAGCCTTACGTTCTCAAGGCCAGATCGTTTTAGCTGTTGCTGCTTCTGGAATAGCGTCTCTGTTATTACCATCAGGTCGAACTGCTCATTCAAGATTCAAAATACCAATCGATTTAAATGAGACATCCATCTGTCATATAACAAAGAACACCCACCTAGCACAATTAATAGCTGAAACTTCTCTTATCATATGGGACGAGGCACCTATGAGCAACCGAAGATGCTTTGAGTCACTTGATAGGTCACTTAGAGACATTCTCAGTTGTCAAGAATGTCCTTTTGGAGGAAAATCGGTGCTACTAGGCGGAGACTTTCGACAAACATTGCCAATAATTCCAGGCGCTTCAAAAACTACGATCCTAAGCTCTTCACTTCCACGTTCATATCTATGGCCATTTTTCAAAGTATGCATGTTAACAGAAAACATGCGTCTTCTTTCACACTGCTTAGATGCAAACTCGGTCTCCGAAATTTCTGCCTTCTCAATGTGGCTTCTTGATATTGGCGACGGTAAACTTGGGCAAATGGATGCTACAGACCCGTACAACACAAAAAAGGTTCACATTCCTAGCAAATTTATCATTCCTTTCAGTGAACACGCTATTGATGATCTCATCCATTTCATTTACGATGACAATTGCCTCTCGAACATTTGCCCAGCTACTCTTTCCCAAAAGGCAATCGTCTGTCCAAAAAATGAAACCGTCAATGAAATTAACGATCTGGTACTTCTTCAAGCTCCAGGCGATAGCAAAATCTACCTTAGCACTGACACAATTGTTCCCCACGTTGGTTGTCAAGAAGATATCGAGGTTTTGTACCCACTATATGCTTAACTTCACTGGCCTTCCGAATCACAAACTTGAGTTAAAGCCCCACTCACCGGTTATTCTCTTACGAAACAT
>JANDBE010000028.1:39814866-39825515 GCA_024320915.1 Erigeron philadelphicus
TCTTAGGAGTGACAAGTCTGTGGGTTTTTTCCCTGAATCACCTGTAACGGCTTATGGTCTACATCTCGTAGTCTAGATTACGTGCAGGGCTTCACCATTATACGGTGAGGTGTCCCCTGATGTCGAATACCGACTGGCTGTTCAAAAAAAAAAAATTAGATAAAATCATGTGTTAGTTAGCATATCCACTGAATCAATGTTCATACTTTTGTGTGTTTTTTATATTCAATAATAGTTATAGCTATACATTCTAGTTAATGGTGTTTTCTATTTTTAGCTATTGACAACGATATGATATCGGTGGTGTGTGGCGATAAAGATTGTTAGAAGTTGTTGTCGGTTTGGACGGTTGTTTGAGCATATGCAAATTTTTCTGTATTCGGCCGTGTTATATAGGACAGGTTTCATATTATTGCTGGTGTAATCATGGGTTGTATGTCTTCAACTTCAAAGAATTTAAAAAAGTCACCTCCTTTTGATCCTGTTGCGCTTGCTGCTGAGACCCCTTGTAAGTCTTTTGTATATTCGCTGATAAATTTTTCACTGGTGTTTTCTAGGTTATATACACGGGTACTGGTTCTGGTAGTTAGGATAGGATTCATTGCGTAGGATAGGAAGGATGATGCACCTACTTATTATTTTTTGGTACTCCTGACATTATTGTTATTTGCATTTCAAGCAAGTGAATCAGGTGCATCAAAGTGTAAAAGTATCTGCATAATCCTTTCTACACTTTGTCATTTAGAAATTTTGAGCAAGCAATCATTATTGTGCAAAAAAACAAATAAGATGAGAACCCTTTTTTGGAATTCTCAAAGGGTTTTAAACACCGGAGCATTGTGAACCTGTAAGTTTGTAACATTGACCGCTTTCAACTTTTGCAGTTACCGTGAACGAGGTGGAGGCTTTGCACGAGTTATTCCAGAAATTAAGCAGTTCTATGGTTGATGATGGGCTTATAGGGAAGGTATGATTTATGAAGTCCTTAGTTGTCGCTTGATCTTTGCCAAAAAGTCCACTTTGAAGTTTAGGTTGTATTCTCTGTTCAAATAATCTTTATTATATATGGACAGGATGAGTTCCACCTAGCATTGTTCAGAAATCACGATAAACGGAACCTGTTTGCAGATCGGGTGAGTTGCGTTCTGTGACTGTACACTGAACAAACATAAGATATAAACTACAACATTTTTAAGTTGATGTAAATCATATAACTCTCAACATGGTACATATTATTTATAATTGTTTTTGAACTTTGTTTCCTTTAGCAACTTAACTTGTCATTTTTGCAGATATTTGATCTTTTTGATGTGAATAGGAGTGGGCATATTGACTTCAATGAGTTTGTACGTTCGTTGAGTGTATTTCATCCAAAAGCTCCTCAAGCAGACAAAGTTTTGTGTAAGAATTGATGATAAGATATTTATTTTATATTTATTTTATTTTTATTTGTCAATTGTAGGAACGGTTTTCCTGCTTTCTTGCAGTCTGCACAATATCTATAAAACATAATAAGATCTGATACAGTACAATATGCCAATCTTGTTGCAGATGCCTTCAAACTGTATGATTTAAGGCGCACTGGCTACATTGAACGTGAGGAGGTAACTTGCTTTAATATGTTGTTTTCTTTAATAGCTATAACCTCATGCAGAATGGCTTTTAGCTCGTACTTCTTTCTAGATATCTAGAGTAGTGCTTCACATTTTTAAAGGGGTGGCTTATTCAACGCATTTGTCCAGAAAAAGGTAATTTGGCTGTTATATTATTGGTAATGGGTAAAAAAGTTGTTGCTTATATGGGCCAATGTCACCTGATTTGTATTCAAATGCTCATATTGTCCTAAATTGTGTTTCACATAAGAAATTATTGTACCATTTAGTAAATATGGATTTTGTGATCATATTTCTGTTACACTTGTTTTGCCAATTTTAAACATAGAAAAACAACTTGATCTTTTTTCTATGTCTTCAATTTATAGAAGTAGGTGGCTTTTTTAAATTCTTTGAAGTTGAAGACATACAACCCGTTTTACCAATTTTAAACGCAGAAAAAAGATAAAGTTGTTGGCCGGTTGCTCCAACCCAAACCAACGAGTTTTGACCTGAAACTTATATGACCCATTACGGGATCAGCCCAACCCGGCCATTTACTACTGCTAAATTTGCTCTTGTCTCAAGTTAGGATTACATATCTTAAGAATTCTGAATGGTAATGATACTTTCTTTGCAGTTGAAGGAAATGGTTTCAGCTCTTCTTAATGAGTCTGATCTTTCTCTACCAGATGATACAATCGAATCGATGGTAGACAAGGTATGATTGCGTGTTTCTAATTTTGTAATGGGCTATTGGCAACCTCAACACTTAGGGTGTGATAATCGTAATTGTTTTTTCTTTCTATTCCTTGTTTAGACGTTCACAGAAGCAGATAGCAAAGGTGATGGTAGGATTGACCAAGAAGAATGGAGAGAGTATGTGCACAAGAACCCATCATTATTGAAGAATATGACTCTTCCTCATCTAATGTAAGCCATACACCTTATTTTGATAATTTGATCCAAGATTCCTTTGTTAAGTTTAGAGCATGCCAACACCTTACATGAAATCAGGTAGTCATGCATGTTGTTATACGGAGTATTACTTTATATCTTTAAAAGAACAGTTGGGAGAGACACGAGGAAATTTTGGTCTTTGTTTTTTACCAAATAGATGAAATTTCACTGACGACATAATTTGAACAGAGGCTATGATGCAAAGTAAATTTAACTCTGTAACTGCGAAAGAGGAATACATGATGGTATGATTTGGACAAATATGAGAACACCTGGTAAAACTAACGACGTGAACTTAGGCTTTAGTGCTGATTTTATGCTGCAAATTTGGTATAATCATGACGGGACTTTTTTCTTATGTTATTTGGTTTTGGATCGGATATTAATCTATTATACATGTATGCACGCAGCCATATATAAAGGAACCGCTCTATCATAAAGTTGAGTATTCTTTGAATTCCTTACAAACATAAATATATCAAGCACTTGTGTCCATGATTATCCTTCAACATTGATTACAACAAATTAAATGACATTTTTGTGTTGCTGCATTTTTGCCAATTTTTTGTTGTTTCTTGATTTCATATTTCTTGATTCCCCCCAGTTAGGAATTTGGTAGAAGCAGTACAATGGCTGGGTCAGGCTGCTTCGAAACTGTGTAAACTTAGAAT
Source organism: Erigeron philadelphicus (assembly GCA_024320915.1). Lineage (NCBI taxonomy): Eukaryota > Viridiplantae > Streptophyta > Magnoliopsida > Asterales > Asteraceae > Erigeron > Erigeron philadelphicus. Next base: position 39,818,090 of record JANDBE010000028.1, read on the forward strand.
GGTTTGGGCAGATTGCGTCAATCGCCAAAGTCCTAAATGTTTCGATCTTGATTCTTGAATTTTACAGATAATTGATGTTTTAATATGATTGTTAAGCGTATATTAGTACAGTTGTAATTTGATCTTTGAGATAAAACGAATTAGGAAATTGTGCATTCTGAATATGTTTTAGGTGACTTTCAGTTCGTTTGACTTATCAGCTTGTTTAATTCGTTCTATATTAGCCACATGTTTAAAATCTCACCCGTTTGACCTGTTAGAGGCACATAACCAAGTTTTTACCCATTTATCAATAGATGATCGAATTTGCTACCCCCGCTAGTATTTGGTTATGATGCTTTACTGATTGTGATGGTGCTTTACAGGGACATAACCTTGAGGTTTCCAAGCTTTGTGATGAACAGTCAAGTCGAGGATTCCCATTCAACAGACTAAGGCCATCTTCCTTAAACCGTTTCAGCATGTAGAAACTGTATAGATGCGTGAAAGAAGTGCCAACTCGAAGACTTGCCGCTTTTATCACAACAGCTTAGATCAAATTTGATTTAGTCATTCTTTTGGATGCTTTCTTAGTGGAAGGTTGTGGTGGTTTGTGCTATGGCACTTGGATGTTAGCCACATCAAAATTCACTTTCTGTACCGACGATGTTGTTTGTAGACATCTGTTGTAGAATGGTAAATGTATATTGTGGTAAAATGTATATTGTGTATTTAGTTGTGCCAAAGATTGCCTTTACTGATGTGATTTTTGACAAGTAGTTAACCTTTGGAATCGATATTTAACAATGCCCTTGAAAGGAAGTCCCAAGTAGAAATGGTGTGAAGGTTAAATTGGCAAAGAACAATGCCTTTGTTTTGGATATTTTTACCCTTCATACCAATTAAATCGTAAAATCGGTTGTTTTCCATAAACATAAAGTTGTGTATGAACTACGTGAAGTATCATTGGGATCGTTAAGTAAATATATCTTTCTTCGGACATGTAATCAAACTCCTTTTGTTATGGGTTTATTAAAACATGAACTATTTGCCGTCCAAAAAAAAAAAGATGAACTATTCCGTATTTTATAATCAACAAAATTTCCTTCTAGAATAATACTACTTTTTTTCAAAGAAAAGATAGAAAATATTATTAAAAAAAAAAATAAAGATGGATTATTGTCGCATGTCCCTTTAGTCAAAGAAAGCTTCGAATTTAAAATTCAAAATGGTAGCCATATTCCATGATTGGGAAAGAGGTGAGAAGTTTCCACCAAAACCAAAAATTGAGTTGGACTTTCGATGCAGAATATGCTTATGTCTTTTAAAGACTCACTTTACCCCCTCTCACTCTTTTTGAGTTTACTTTCCAAACCTATAGTTTGTTAGAACATTTATAAGTAGATACGAGTATTACTCTTTTGAAAAAGAGATAAACGATATTATAGTAGCATAGTTTCTTCCATAAATCTATAACAAACACAATAAATGTTCGCTTGGTTAGACCATCTTTATTCAATATTAACTCGATTTGTCATACTATATACCTAACGGAGTGTGGAGCTACAACCAACAAACTAAATTATTAAGTTACCTATATCAATTTGACAAAACTAACTCATTAAGTTATCTATGTCAATTTGATAAAACTAAGTAACTAACTCATTAAGTTACCTATATCAATTTGACAAAACTAACACGTATGAGTGTATGACTAATTTGCATGTCTAAATATGTTTAAAAATGTTTTAATGACATGTGACAAGATCAATGTCTAAATTTCCAGAATACCTTTTCCGCGTAAAGTCATTGTTTTTCTTTTTAAATCTTAATCACATATCATTCCATATAACAAAATCAAATTATAAGAATACATAAAAATATATGTTAGAAAGGAGGCCTGAAAGAAAAATTAAAAATAAATTTAGGGGGTGTTTGGTATTGCGATTCCAAAACAAAATCTGCGTTTTCAAAATGGATTATGCGCTGCGTTTTGAAAAAGCATGTAGCTACATGCTTCTCCAAAACTGCGTTTTCATAGCTAATAATCACTTTTTCATACAAACACTTTTTCAGATTATTTGCGTTTTACAAACGTAATAATCAAATAATCACTTTATAACGCAATCCCAAGCACCCTCTTAAAAAAAGAAAAATAATAAAACTATATGTCAATTGATTAAAGTTGTTTAAACTTAGTAAAATGCTAAACAATGTCTCAACTCTCAAGGGTTGTAATTAACAATCATAAAATGTTATATTTTTTCATATTAAAACTTCACTCCTAAAATTTATGGTAAGCATAAAATTATTTTATGCACTTAACTAAAGTCCTTAAAATTAGCAAAACCTTAAACTTATGTATTTTACGCTTATATATTGTTATCGATTACGATAAAAGTTTCGTGACAATACAGGAAAAGATAAAACTCAAAGTAGACGGACCAAAATTGGTAGACATTCAAACATCTTATTAAGATAGAATCTTTTCTTGAAGAAAAAGTTAATAAGAATTGAAACGGCCAACAAGACGCGTATTCAACATTATCTTTTTCTTTTCTTATATTTTTTTCTCCATTTGCAATCTTTTTCATCCGAACAGCACAAGCAGCCCTAAAATAACCCTAATTTGATATCACAGAATCCAATCAATCAACACCCACGTTTGACTTTTGAATCAATCGGTCAACTTTCAGTAATTCCCTTCAAATTGGTCCTCAGTTTCTTGATGCTTGCTTAATTGGTTTTGTAAGAATCCCCAATTTTATAATTCTTGATTATTTAATTACTGATTTTAGGGTTTCGATTACTTAAAATCGATGCTCTAAAGTTTTAGTTTTTGATTTTAGTAACCCCTGTATATATATATATATATATATATTTATACGTATATATTAGGTTTTTTTTTTGGGTAATGTTTGATCATGTATGGGTATTGATCAAGATTAGATCTTTTAGTGTTTTTAGGGCTTAGATTTATCTGGGTTTTTTAAATTTTGTAAAAAGTTAGGAACTTTATAGAGGAAAAATAATGTCGTCTGCTGGTGTGATTGCGATAAGCCCGTTTAGTGACGAATCGATTATGCCGTCGTTACCGGTGCAAAACCAAGAACCGATTATGATTCATTTAGCAATGTCTGGTTCGATGGAACAGATGAGGGTGTTGGGATCGGATTCTATTGAATCAGTTAAGCTTAAGATACAGAGCTATAAAGGGTTTGTTGTTAAGAATCAGAAGTTGGTTTGTGGGGGTAGGGAATTATCTAGGAGTAATTCGTTGGTTAGGGATTACGGTGTCGGGGATGGGAATGTGGTCCATTTAGTCGTTAAGGTTTCCGATGTTCAATTGATTAATGTGAAAACGTCGTGTGGGAAAGAGTTTAAGTTTCACGTGGAGAAGAATCATGACGTCGGGTATGTGAAAAGGCAGATTGCTAAGGGGAAAAAGCATCTGGGTTTGATTGATATCGAGGAACAAGAAGTGTTGTGTGAAGGTGAGTTACTTAAGGATGAGAGACTTATTAATGATATATGTAAGTATAATAACGATGCTGTGATTCGTTTGACTGTTAGGAAGTCTGCTAAAATTCGAGCAAAGCCTGTGGATAAGCATTTTGAGTTGACTATAGTTGCACCACAATCTAATGATTCAAAAGAACGTGATCTTGCTGTTAGACAACTTAAGAATGGAGCTCATGGTATTGAGTATTATGGTTCAGTTCCTAAAGAAGCTGCAAAGAGAAGTCTTTGGTTGGAACCGGTGGTTGTGAACCGAAAGGCTACTCTACCTACTGTGCTGTTGGACCTAATTAATTCGACATATGATGGTTTGATGAAAGGGAATTATCCAATAAGGTCTTCTGAGGGTACGGGTGGAGCGTATTTGATGTTGGATGCATCAGGGACTAACTTTATTTCTGTTTTCAAGCCGATTGATGAGGAACCTATGGCTGTAAATAACCCTAGGGGCTTACCCGTATCAGCTGATGGTGAAGGACTGAAGAAGGGGACAATTGTTGGTGAGGGTGCATTGAGGGAAGTTGCTGCATATATTTTGGATCATCCAAAAGGCGAGCGTAGGTCTATATCTGGTGAACACAAGGGTTTTGCTGGAGTCCCACCTACGTTTTTAGCAACGTGCTTACATGAAGGGTTTAATCATCCTGACGGTGTAAGAGAGAAGATAGGGTCGTTGCAGATGTTCATGGAAAACAATGGGAGCTGCGAGGATATGGGTCCTGGTGCGTTTCCTGTAGACGAGGTACATAAGATCTCTGTGTTGGATATTAGGATGGCAAATGCAGATAGACATGCTGGAAATATACTGGTTAGCAAAGGAGAAGATGGCAAGGTTGTATTGATACCTATCGACCATGGATACTGCTTGCCTACCAGTGTAAGTTCTCCTTCTCTTTATTTTTCATATACTGAGCTAATTGGTTTTCTTTTTGTTTTGTGTGTCTCCTAAATAAGATCTTGAAATGGCTTTATAAAATATAGAGTATGTCAAAGAATCTGTGAATGAACTCAATTACTTCTTTTACTGCAGTTTGAAGATTGCACCTTCGAGTGGCTCAACTGGCCTCAAGCTCGCCAACCATTCAGTTCTGAAACAGTTGACTACATCAGTTCGCTGGATGCTGAGGAAGACATTGCTGTACTTAACTTCTATGGATGGAAACTACCCTCAGAATGTGCACGCACACTTCGAATATCCACCATGCTACTCAAGAAAGGTGTCAAGAAAGGATTGACCCCTTTTGCCATTGGAAACATTATGTGTAGAGAGAACTTGAATAGGCAGTCCGTGATTGAAGAGATAGTTCAGGAAGCAGATGATCTTGTTCTTCCTGGTTCGAGTGAGGCTGCATTTATGGAGGCTGTTTCTCAGATCATGGATCAGCGTCTAAATTTGATTCCTTAACAGACATTCATACATATCATTAGTAGCACATAAAATTGTTTATTTTTGTGTAAAGACCTTATGTGCATATGTTGTCAGTACATATGTTTTTATGTGGGTGTGGATACCTTCCAAATCCTTCATAGCTGTTGGAGTTTATGTTTCATAATGTCTGAACAATGATCAATCTTTTTATCGTTTTTTTCCTGAATCTGGGTTATTAGTTAATCTGAATTCAATCGGAGCTTAGAAGAATAATCTGCATGTACAAATGCTTTTAACAATAGAATGTTAGTTGCGAAAAAGGGTGTTTTTAGACCTGGGTTAATCTTGTTTGATATGATGCATGCCTTTAAGATTTGTGAGTTCTGACTGTTCGAAGAGTAAATTTAGCTTGTGACAGTCTTTTATTTTTGCAGGCTCCTTTTATACTATAGAGAATGACACGATTTGTATGATCTTCTAACGATGATGTTCTAAGATATGAACAAAAAGTGCGAAACTAATTAGTATGTAGACCTGATACAGTCCCAATTGTGTATGGTGGTGAGTCATTACTTCTGCAGGCAATTCGACAATGAGTCCTTGTACGAAGTTTGGATGGTCATATCTTAGATGGCCAACTATTGTTGTTCTGTATATCTTTATTTTCACAAATGCAAATAGTTCAAAAAATGTTTTACAATTCACAAATTTTTATAATATATCTACGAAACAAATATCCATAACCTCGTGGTTGATTTCTTTCTTTTGGTAAAAAAACAAAAATAATAATGTCAACAGTTATGCTGATGACAGCCTTCAAGGCTTTCAATCCTATTTTCCCCCCGTCTTTTCATCCTCCATATCGTGCGATTTTAAGGCAACCAACAGCAATATTTAAGAGCAATAAACGGGTGTAATGCACATCCTCATACTTTTCTCCTTGAGCTAGATTAACCTCTTAGTTGATGGTAGTTAAAACTTGAGTGAAACAATGGCGACCATCTTAATTACCTTATGGTGCCCCTCGCGTGGTAAGTAAACCATTAGCCGACTACACTGAAATTATAGAGATAGGTGTAGACTTTTCATTATCGATTTTTATCAGAATCGTACATCTCAGTGTAGGGAAGAAATGCTAAATTGTTATAAATTCCCTTTATATTACAAGGACAATTTTTACACTAATAGCATCACTGCCCTAAAAATTCCCACACAATACTAAAAATACACCACCTCCATTCATCAATTTCTTTGGTCATCCATCTATAGCTTCAATTCATTGAGATTACAGATATGTGAAGTTGGTCCCCACAAAACAAACAAGCGAGTTAACTACATAGGTTTGGAATGCATACGTTACTACCATCAGCGTTAGGAGTTTCTTTCCATATCTTGCCCGTGACTCTCAACTTGAGTTCTTTCCTATCTCCTCCAGAGAAAAAGAGAGCCATATTCCTTTGTATAATCAGCCCATCATGGCTGTCCCTAACCTTTCTGTGACCATCTCTTATGCTCCGAGGGGTGCCCTCCCATGTGAGTTTCCTGCCATTACCCCCGACTTCCAAGCTATATCGATAGTTTCGTGCATCATTTTCATCACCCATGAATCGGAGAAACGCCATGTAAACAGGTGCCATGCTGAGCTGGAACGCTTCAAAGTGGAGACAAAAGTACTGTCCAAAGCAATTGAAGACCTGCATATAGTGGATCAAGTGATTCAAAAGCATTAAAATTTAGCTCCAAAAACGAATTGAAGTTTGATTTTTAAGTCAAAGCATAGTTAGCATTTTTGTATAGGTCAATTCAGGTTGGGTTTATCACAATCAGGTCAACAAACGAAGCAACATGCGAAATGTATTAACAGTGTAAAAAGTTGAAAGTCACGAAAGGCAATTATTTTTGCATTCAAACTTTATTTCAAAAATTTAACACAGGCCTAGTTGGAGGTTCTGATACTTAAGAAATTGCAATGAAAGTGATTTAACCACCCAATATCACCAAGCAATTCCTTTCCCATTAACTGGTTACAGCAAAGCAGCCCTTTAGATTAATATGGCAATAACTTAGTTTTGGTAATCATAATCAAAGCATTAAATATTTGTTAAAGAGTTAAAGTTGGACAAAAAGTGTTTCTGGCTTCAACCAACCCCTTTTCAACTCATACTACAGATTATAATATTATAATTCACTGCTTGAACTGCATCTGTGCTACAACCTCTGAGCCAAAGGAATTTGCTTTCAAGTACAATTTAACATGGCCAACATAGGTGTTCTCAATACAATGCATACGGTGTTCTCAATACACAACAGTTTTAAAGAAAATGTAACTAAGCATTCAGCATCAAACGTTAAGAAGGATGTATAAATTTAGTATTAAAGTAAAAAGAGGGCTTGAATATGCCAAGTACACATGGACAAGTAGGAAATAATAAACTCTCTAGAAAACACACTTCTGTAACAACAAATTTAGAAACCAGTTGAACTTTGACCATTAAAGTCATAAGAAATTCGCTTCACGCTCAAAGTGATTTCAGGCAAACCATGCAGAACAGAAGATCG
>JANDBE010000028.1:40455447-40470463 GCA_024320915.1 Erigeron philadelphicus
TACGTGCAGGGCTTCACCATTTACGGTGAGGTGTTCCCTGATGTCGAATACCGACTAACTGTTCAAAAAAAAAAAAAGAATTTTGACATGATTCCTCTAAAATATTACTACTTCTATGCATAGATTATAGAAGCTCACGCCGAGGTTGCTGAGAAAACAGAGATGTATGCTCCATATAATATACTTCCACTTGACCCGGATAGTGCAAATCAAACAATAATGAGATTTCCTGAGGTTAGTTTCAAATTTCCTGTATAGAGGTGTCATGGATTTTGTGAGTGTATTTTAATGAGGTGACAATTTCAATCCATTGGCCAAAAACCTGAAAATTGCAAATTGGTAAAAGTAAAATTATTAGCCCAAAAGGACATGGATGAAGTTGGGTCAAGTAACATCCAAAGTGTCTTTTTTCTGCAAATACCATCTTAAGTTTTGCAATCAAATTTGACATGCTATTGTTCGATTATAGTTATGGAATTCAGATAGAATTTGGTTCGGGTCAACCTGAACCACCCTTTTTGACTTATAATCACTTTCCCAATTGCCCACTTTTTCACTTCTATCTTTTACTGATGGTATATTCATATAAAAATGGTACAATGAGAAGATTCAAGCTTCAGTTACCGCGCTACGCAATACCAGGGGACTCCCATGGCCAAAGGGATACAAGAAGAAAGCCCATGAAGACATTCTGGACTGGCTACAGATTATGTTTGGTTTTCAGGTTTGACCCCACTTGTTCATTAAGGATATTTGGTATATCATGACTCTTGCGTGACTTGTTGTAATTCACAGAAAGATAGTGTCTCAAATCAGAGAGAACACTTAATCTTGTTGCTTGCAAATGTTCACATTCGCAAGTTCCCAAATGCTGACCAACAATTAAAGGTAGTACAGTATAATTTAACTGCGCTTAATATAAGATTACTATACCTCAGTTCTTATTGCTAATGAAAACCCTCGTATATATCTTTCATAAAGCTTGAGGATAGTGCAGTTACGGAAGTTATGAAGAAACTTTTTAAGAATTACAAGAAGTGGTGCAAATATTTAGGCCGCAAAAGTAGTCTTTGGTGGGTAAAGTTGCCCATGAGGTTTTCATAAATGCTCATTCAAGTTACTAAATATTCATCCATAATCAGTGCTTATTGTCTTAGTAATGAACAATCATTTGCTACCATCATCTACAGGTTACCAAATATTCAACAAGAAGTGCAACAAAGAAAGTTGTTATACATGGGATTATATCTTCTCATATGGGGTGAAGCTGCAAATTTGAGATTTATGCCAGAATGTCTTTGCTATATCTATCATAATGTATGCATCACGATTATGTAATATCATTTGTTTATGACCATGTGTGTTGAAACTATTCTACATTTCTTTGCTTCCATAGATGGCATTTGAAGTATATGGTATTCTGGCTGGTAGTGTTACTCCTACTGGTGAGAATATTGAACCCGCATATGGGCTTGAAAAAGAAGCATTCTTGAAGAAGGTAGTGACTCCTATATACGAAACAATAGCTCAGGTGTGGTCTAAATCTTGAGAGTTTTTGTAGCTTATAAATTGCTGTATTTTCATATGCCTATATTTAATCATTCATTGTCATGTACAGGAAGCTAAAAAAAGCAAAGGGGGAAGGTCAAAACATTCTCAATGGAGAAATTATGATGACATAAATGAATATTTCTGGTATCATATGGTCTCTATTCATTTTTGGTTGAACGTAAAACAATTACACATATTGATTGATATAATATCGCAGGTCAGCTGACTGTTTTCGTTTGGGATGGCCAATGCGTAATGATCCTTACTTCTTTTGTCAGTTTAATAAAGATGTAAGTATATTTTTCTAGTTTTCGTTATCTGTTCTGGTCAATCTTGATGCTTCTAATTTATTTGTGATGTTTATATCAGTCTAAAGAGAAAAAACCTGCTACAAGTGAAAAACAGGCGACAAGTGAACAGCAAAGCCAACAGCCTACTACAGATGGAAAGCCTGCTACAGATGACAAACCTGCTACAGATGACAAACCCGCTACACATGATCATTATATAGGGAAAATGAATTTTGTCGAGATAGATTCGTATTGGCATATCTTTAGGAGCTTCGATAGGATGTGGAGTTTTTTCATTCTGTGTTTACAGGTATCTGTTTTGTACTTTTGATGAAAATCCCTTTTTCATGCTTCGTATATTGACTTGATTTTTTCTTGCTCAAGGCAATGATTATTATAGCATGGAATGGATCGGGTGAACTAAGCTCTATCTTCGATGGAGTTATGTTCAAGAAAGTGTTGAGCATCTTCATAACAGCAGCAGTTTTGAAACTTGCACAAGGTATATATCATGTATGTATGCACAACTGCTTGGTTGGAGATCTAATCAGATTATCGATTCTACATTTTCCAGCTGTCCTTGATGTAGCTATGATGTGGAAAGCAAGGTTCAGCATGTCATTTTATGTCAAGATTCGATATCTTTTGAAGGCGTTTTCTGCGGCAGCTTGGGTGGTAGTTTTACCGATCACATATTCTTATAGTTGGAAGAATCCGTCAGGCTTTGAAGAGACTATTAAAAACTGGTTTGGAAATGGACCAAGTTCCCCTTCTGTTTTCATTATAGCAGTTGTTATCTACTTATCTCCAAATATTCTTTCTGGACTATTGTTCCTCCTGCCCTTTATACGTCGGAATCTAGAGAGATCAGACTACAAAATTGTGAGACTCGTGATGTGGTGGTCTCAGGTACAACAAGATTCTCCACAACTTATGTCACAAACTCGCAATGTTTATTTGGTACTACTAATCCGTGTTCTTTTAAAAGAACCCATGATAAGCCCAAAAACTTCGGGTCATAATGTTTATTAGTACTATTTTCCAAGTGTATCGTTCAGTTAATCATCATATATTATTAAAATTTGCAGCTTCCACTTTATGTCGGGAGGGGAATGCATGAAGATCCTCTCTCCCTTATCAGGCATGACTTCCGTTTCTATGCATGTATGCAGTATGTACACATTGCTTGAATCAGTTGAACCTCGCTTAATCGTATGCGATTGTTTAGGTACACTATATTCTGGGTTCTTCTTATAATGGCAAAGTTGGCTTTCAGTTACTACTTAGAGGTGCGTTTCAAATCCCTCATCTTTTTATTGTGGCAAACTATCAATGCTTTTTTCCTGAATTTAAACAAAGTTGCATACTGCAGATAAAGCCTCTAGTAGGCCCAACCAAAGCAATTATGCGACTTCACATTAGACGCTATGAATGGCATGAGTTCTTCCCTCAAGGTAATCAAGTTTGAGAGTCATATACGAATACACATATAGTTATAGTGGAAGCATTATAATAACAAGTGAAGATGTTAACAAGATTTCCATTCCTATTTGCAGCCAACAGCAATATTGGTGTTGTGATTGCACTCTGGGCTCCTATAATTCTTGTATGTTAATTTTATTTTAGACCTATCATACTAGCATCTCCAAAACTCTCTTTACGTATTGTGATTCTTCTTTTGAATATTTACAGGTCTATTTCATGGATACCCAAATATGGTACGCCATTTTTTCAACAATATTTGGTGGTGTTTATGGTGCATTTCGGCGACTTGGAGAGGTTAGTGCTCTAATAAGCTTTGTTACCTTTTTGTTTTTTGTTTCCTGGTATTTGAATTTTTGCTTCTTTAGATTCGGACGTTGGGAATGTTGAGAAGCCGATTTCAGTCACTGCCAGGTGCTTATAATGACTGCTTAATCCCCGCAGAAACTAGTGAAAGGACTAAAAAGGGAGTCAAGGCCACCCTATCACGTAGATTCTCTAATGTACAGTTTTGTTGATTCTGGATTCTGTCTATAGTTTTTATTTATATTGTAGCTCATTTACTTGGGGTGTTTATTCAGGAACCGACCAATAAAGAAGAGACGGCAAGATTTGCTCAGATGTGGAATACAATCATTACAAGTTTCAGGGAGGAAGATTTGATAAACAATAGGTACACCAAATATGACTATGAATCTAAATTTAGCTATTTCTTTCACTTGGTACTAATTTATAGATGCAAATTTCATGTTATCAGGGAAAAAGACCTTTTACTCATGCCATGCTGGGCAGATTTTGACTTGAATCTTATACAATGGCCTCCTTTTTTACTTGCTAGCAAGGTTATTAATTTCTGAATTACTTTCATTCATGAAAATATATGTTGACTTTTCAACAATTAATTTACAGCTTCCGATAGCCTTGGACATGGCAAAAGACAGCAAGGGAAAAGACCGTGACCGTGAACGAGAATTGCAAAAGAGGCTTAATGCAGATGGTTATATGATGTGTGCTGTTCAGGAATGCTATGCTTCATGTAAAAATATTTTGGAAGTTCTTGTTCATCGGGAACTTGAAAAGGGGTAAACCACCATCCAAGTCATTTCATAGTAGATGTTAGCTGTTGCAATTTCTACTCATTTACTCATGAATGGGTCGATACAAGCTCTTTTATATAACGTGTTATGTGAACAGAATTTCCTAAATCATTATTTTCCCTATATAGCTATTGAAACAGCGACTGTGAGTGCACTAATTGACTAAATATATCCTTTCTAATAAAACAAAACTTTTTGTAAAGAATCCCAGATATCTGGCAGTAAGTGTTTGTGATCTGCCTCGCCAAACCCGCTTCAACCATTAAATGACCCATTTTAACCCATTACCCAACCTACTCATATTTCCACCTCCAGATGTACTATATGAGTTGTATGTTTATTGACTTGGTTATTCACTTATTTGCAGTGTTATCACAAAGATTTTTGAAATAGTTGACCATCATATAAATGAGCGAGATCTCATAAAGGTGGTAGATATGAGTTACTTGCCTAGCCTCACAGATCATTTCATCCAGCTAATCGAGATTTTGGTTAGATACTACCTCTTTATTTTTCATAATTTTATTTTTGGAGTCTTAAGTTAATGACCAACTAAAATCTTCTCTTGCAGAAAAAGAACGAAGCGAGTGACAAGGATAAACTCGTAATTGTGCTACAGGACATGCATGAGGTGGTAAAAAGAGACATATTTGATGAGCCATATTATAGGTAAACTGAAATGTATTCAGTCTCTTCCAATAGTTTAACATTACTTTACTAAATTTTTTAATTTTTTCATATAGCATGATAGAATTGAGTCCAGAGAACGCGTTTTCGGATCTTAATTTTCCTGTTACAGAAGAAACAGAAGCTTGGAAAGAGCAAGTAATTTCTAATCTTGGGGGAAACTTCCATCCATCTACCTTCCTTCTACTTTTCTTTATATATCCTTGATAACTGATTCAAAATGCTTAAAAACTTAGATCATTTTGAGTAAAGTTTTATATTTTCATGATTCTGTATATGTGAACCATGCTTGTCATTTGCCTCCAGATCAGAAGGATTCATCTCTTGCTTACTGAAAAAGAATCAGCCATGGATGTGCCATCAAATTTAGAAGCCAGAAGACGTATGTCTTTCTTCTCAAATTCATTGTTTATGGACATGCCTGCGCCCCCCAAAGTTCGGAATATGATTTCTTTTTCGTAAGTTTCCCCTCATCTATATGTTTCATCAGACTCGTAAGAAGATTAGTATCTTATAACTACGGTAAAAAAAAAGTGTATGCATACACATATGCAAAAAATGTACATAGCATGCAGGAAAGCAGCTTACAAATATAGCGTGTAATAACATACGAGTCTTACTTTATAAGAGAAGTCTAATAAAGGTTCTAATTAGCATGGAATCTTTTACAATCTTATTACTTCCATGCTATTTTTGTCATTCAGGGTCCTGACTCCTTACTACAACGAGGATGTTCTTTTCTCTGTGGATACCTTGGAAAAGCAAAACGAGGATGGAGTTTCCATCTTGTTTTACTTGCAGAAAATTTTCCCAGGTTAGTTTTGTTTTCTTAGCTATTTCTTCTGGTTATTAAATTCTATGTCCCTTAATTCTAGATAAAATGGATTTCAGATGAATGGAACAATTTTCTAGAGCGGGTGAAACATAGCAATGAAGAAGAACTGAAAGTAGATTCAGATTCGAAAGAACTACTTCGCCTTTGGGCATCATATAGGGGACAAACACTTACTAAGACTGGTATATCGTTGATTTATGTGACTTAAACATCGTCTTAACAGAATTAATTAATTCTATAATATGTGCACTGGCAACAATAAGTTATTCATTTCTATATACCAATCACACTATACTTTTGTTTCACTGTGAACATAAATTAGTTCGTGGCATGATGTATTATCGTCAAGCATTGGAACTTCAGGCTTTCCTTGATATGGCAAAGGATGAAGGTACATAGAAGCGTTAATTTTAATCACAATGGCCTTCTCATGGTATTTGACTATATAATGCATCATCTATAACTTCTGACCATCTGCAGAGTTAATGAGAGGTTACAAGTCTGCTACATCTAACATGGAAGAATATATGAGGAATGATAAATCACTACTAGCACAATGTCAAGCAGTAGCAGATATGAAGTTCACATATGTCGTATCATCTCAACAGTATGGCATCCAGAAAAGATCACAAGATGCTCGTGCTGTTGACATTTTGAGACTTATGACAGCGTAGGATTTAGGCTTATTTTCTTTAAATTTAATGTGTATAGTGTTTATTCTGTTTTCTAACCAATGACTAGACATCCATACATTCTTGATTCAGGTATCCTTCTCTTCGTGTTGCTTATATTGATGAGGAAGAACATCCTAAGACTAGCGAAGTTTCTTACTATTCAGTTCTTGTGAAAGCTGTACCGAAGTCTGAAGAGGCCTCCGACCAAGATCAAAACTTAGATCAGGTAAAAATTTCAATATTTGTTGAGTCTAAATCAATCCATTCTGAAAAATTTATCTACTGAAATACTGTGACAACCTATAAGAAGGTATGAAATCTTATTTTCTTCAGAAGTACTCGTATAGATTTTCATTATCTAGTTTGGAATATTATAATATGCATCAAACAAGAGACTAATAGAAAGATTTGTAGAGTTTCTAAAGCTTTATATGGAACGTTGGTATATCATTTCTGTAAAAAGATTTCGATATTCCCAAGAAAACATAATACGTACTATTTATGTACTTATGTGAAGCAAATTTTCTCATTTTCCTTGTTCAGGTTATATATCGGATAAAACTTCCAGGACCAGCCATATTGGGTGAGGGAAAACCCGAGAATCAAAATCATGCAATTATTTTCACACGCGGAGAAGGTCTGCAGACAATTGACATGAACCAGGTGCTCTATTTCCTGCAGATTTTAAGTACTAGTCTCACAGCCCAAAAATATAGCTAATATAATTTCTTATTAACAGGACAACTACATGGAAGAAGCCTTTAAAATGAGAAACTTGCTTCAAGAATTTCTAATCAAACATGGTGTCAGAACTCCAACTATACTTGGACTTAGGGAGCATATATTTACGGGCAGGTGAATGATCATTTAATTCTTATTTACCATATACTGTATATATGCATCTCTGAATTTCTCATTATATTATTTGTACATCCAGTGTTTCTTCTCTTGCGTGGTTCATGTCAAACCAGGAGACTAGTTTCGTAACAATTGGACAAAGATTGTTGGCTAACCCATTAAAGTAAGTATCTAGTTTAAGCGTTTAACAATATATCTTCTAGATAATGGATTGAATATAATGCGCTCTTCATCAATAGGTAGTTAAGTACTTAAGTTTGTCATCGTCTCATCGAGTTCCTATATGTCTGCTCATTCAGGGTCAGATTTCACTACGGGCATCCTGATGTGTTTGAAAGACTGTTTCACTTGACCAGAGGGGGTATAAGCAAGGCTTCAAAAGTTGTTAACCTGAGCGAGGACATATTTGCAGGCATCATTTTGCTATTGAAACTTTTTTGTTTCTCCAAATTACTGTACTATTGCCAGCCTGTTCACAGTTTCACAATTTGTTTTAGGTTTCAATTCAACACTACGCGGGGGAAATGTTACTCATCATGAATACATACAAGTTGGTAAAGGAAGAGACGTAGGACTCAACCAAATATCGCTTTTTGAGGCAAAAATAGCCAATGGAAATGGGGAACAGACAATGAGTCGTGATATATATAGACTTGGACACCGTTTTGATTTCTTCCGCATGCTCTCATGCTATTTTACTACTGTAGGATTCTACTTCAACACACTTGTAAGAAGTGAAATATGTTTTCTTTACAAGATCTTCTAACTCTGCACCATCTAATACCAATTTCTTTCATGTGGCAGCTCACTGTGCTTATAGTATATGTATTCCTCTATGGCCGCCTTTATCTTGTACTTAGTGGACTTGAGAGAGAGTTAACTACAAGCAAAGCTATCATGGAAAATAAACCTCTTCAAGTAGCTCTTGCCTCTCAATCATTTGTTCAAATCGGCTTTCTTATGGCACTTCCAATGATAATGGAAATAGGACTGGAAAGAGGGTTTAGAAACGCATTTACTGATTTTGTTCTGATGCAACTGCAATTAGCTTCTGTGTTTTTCACATTTTCTCTTGGAACAAAAACCCATTATTATGGTAGAACTTTACTTCATGGGGGTGCACAATACAGAGCTACGGGCCGTGGATTTGTTGTATTTCATGCTAAATTTGCTGAAAATTACAGGCTATACTCGCGCAGTCACTTTGTCAAGGGAATCGAACTTCTGATTTTACTTGTTGTATATGAAATATTCGGTGAATCCTATAGAAGCTCGGTTGCATACATACTGATAACAATATCAATATGGTTCATGGTGGGCACATGGCTATTTGCTCCCTTTCTTTTTAACCCATCAGGATTCGAATGGCAAAAAATTGTTGATGACTGGACAGATTGGGGTAAATGGATGAGCAACCAAGGAGGAATTGGTGTCCCTGTAGAGAAAAGTTGGGAATCATGGTGGGAGAAAGAGCAAGAGCATCTTCTACTGTCTGGGTTAAGGGGTACCATAATGGAGATTTTGTTGGCAGTTCGCTTCTTTATTTATCAGTTTGGACTTGTATATCACCTCAACATCACAAACAGCAAAAGTTTTCTGGTATTTTTTCAGCAGAGGTTTTCCGGTTTACGACAGATTAACTTCAGCTATACCCTTGTGATGATTTGCTTTTTATTTCAGGTCTATGTCATATCATGGCTCGTGATCTTCGCAGGACTTCTAGTAATGAGGGTTGGTTAAAATTTAAAGATGATATTCTTACTTACATGCTTTGTGATATTCGTTGTGTATTGAATTAATTTTTCCTATGGTTTTCAGGGTGTCTCATATTGTAAAAAATCTCTTAGCAATGAATATCAGCTTGCATTTCGATTGATCAAGGGGTTGATATTCATCACTTTTCTTTCTATCATGATCACCATAATAGCACAGCCTCATATGACAGTAAAGGATATAATAGTATGTGTCCTCGCTTTAATGCCTACCGGTTGGGGAATGCTTCTGGTAAGCAAATTCCTTTACCATCATCTGTTACTTCATGGCATTGTTTGTTACATATGGGATGGGTTGGGTAACTAGTCAAAATGGGTATTTTATTTTGATGATGATTGAAATGGACCAGCTGGATTGACCTGAAACCCTTGAGTCATATGATATAAAACATTTAAATAAGATGATTTAGTAGCTCATATGCGGTATGCATTAAGATACACTTTGGGCAGCTTTGAAAGAGGTTTGGCCGGTCTCCTTTTTAACTAACTTTTTTTACCAACTATTATTTCACCCATCAACACAGCTACAAATTAATCATAACCTCAACCAACCACAGTGTCATCTCCACTATTAGGACTTTGACTTTAGTTGCCTCTTCTTTAATGTGATACAAAGAAAACTGGGTTTTCATTGTTTTTTATTTGCTTCTATGTGCCTTTCACTTGTCAGATTGCACAAGCGCTTAAGCCATTTTTGCGACGATCTGGAGTCTGGTCATCAGTTAGAACACTGGCACAATATTACGAAATGATCATGGGTTTGCTTCTATTCACCCCAGTTGCATTTTTTCGCTTGGTTCCCATTCGTCTCGGAGTTCCAAACACGGATGTTGTTCAACCAAGCATTTAGCAGAGGGTTACAGATCTCACGTATTCTTGGTGGCGGGCAAAAGAAAGACAAGTCCTCCCGCAACAAGGAGTAACTGTTTGTCCTGCTCAATCACTTTCAGCATATACATATGTCTCTTGTGTGTATGTATGTAGTAATCAGGATGAACTCATTGAATACATGTATATGGTACACTTAGAGACACTAGAAACATGCTGATGAGATCTATACATGGTTCCAGATGTAAATAAAAAACACATTCGGCGATCAAGTAAGAATAATCTTTTGAAAATCGGAAAAATAAAACCCTTAAAGCAAAGGAAGGAAACAAGTGAAATCAATATTTGCACCAACCATCCAAACGACTAAAACAGTACGTGTAATAGCTCCTTTGTTAAGCTCAAGTAAAACATATATATCTTGAGCTTTTTTTATTGAACCAAAACTGGTTAAATTTGTTACAGGGGTCAGACTGTGTCAACCATAGTCGTCCCTTTTTTTCAAATCTATAAGCAGATATTATATTGAGTTACATTGATCGACCCTTTTCTAATAATGCATTTATGTGGTTTTCAATACGCTTTGGGGAACCATCAACCCGTTTGACCTTGACAAGTCATTTCCATTACAATTAAGTTTCAGAATTATTCAAGAAATGGCAATTTAAAGTTGTTTTCTTTTCTCAATAAGGCACTCTATAGAACAATGTGTTATGTTTAACAGTGATTCTGCAGCCAAACTATGATTTCTGGTTCAGCTTCATCTAAGTTGATTATTTGGTACTGTGAAAAAGTGAATACAAAAAGTTGGATGATTATGGGTTTGGTACCTTGGTTCCCAGCTCAACTCTGTAACAGATAGAACACGATTTACAACTTCTGCAAACAATCTTGGCAAATACTGTATCCATTATAGATGATTTAATACAACTATACTAATTAACGCAAAAATGTTCTACAACTGCTTATTGTTTATTGGCAGTAAAGCTTATATCTACCAGTAAGCTTACTTCATTACTAATTTGGTAACACTATCTATCGCAGTTTTTTCACGATAAATCAAAAATGTAGCAAACAATACGAAAATTGCCTTTATCATTTTTCTTTATACATTGCCATGAAAAATGGTAGTTCTTAGGACATTCAGGATACTTGGGTATTAGCAAATACCACACGCCCTCTTAAAGCTATAAACTAGTGGAATGCACAACCTTAGCATGCATATATCAATTTTCAAAGACCATTCGTATGTCATAACATTAGAAACTTCTTAACCATAAAAGAAATGCGTCCAAATGAAACAAATAATGGAGACGCGTTCCCACATCTAAGTAAACAATTATGTGGAATTTTTGAGTGGCAAACCACCAAATGAAACAACAAAACGACTTGCAAGAGGGCGCGCCCATAAAATCAACCTATCCTTTATTACAAAAAAAACTTTAATTAAGATATAATCACCTATTGGAAGTCAAGAACAAATAGATGAACATTCAAACCAATGGAATAGAAAATCCAACTGCCCTAGTTATTGTTTTGCTGGTTAAATGCTCAATTCATGAAAAAGGAAAGGGGGGACTACATACGCTGCCAGCCTTTAACATATACTTTTGTATAGTTTTCTCTTCAAACTATGGCATTAAATAAAACCAAAATCTAACTTACGGGGTGATCTTTGTAGCAAAACATAAAGCTTTTTCTGCCAAGACTTGTAAAGATCAAGAAAACAATATAGAGTTTCTAACATATCTTCTTCATGGCACGTATCAGCCACTAATGACAGGGGCCTTACTTAAAAATTCTACACACAGTTATCTTACCGTTGTTATCATTTTAATAGGTAATTAGATAGCCCATTCTATTTGTTAACATGGCATAAGTAAGTAACTATAGTTCTCAAGTGTTATAGGAAAACTAAAGTCAAGTGACTTTCCCCATAACCCGTGAATATATTGAAACCTACTAATAGTCGTTGACCTGCATAATTTGATAACAAAATAAGTAGTCATTGCAATAATCTGGTGTACCTTCTCTATAGGTGGCAAAAAAACACAAAAGAATAGAAAACGAAAAAATTCTACCTTTTAGCAAATGAAAGTGAAACATGTAATATTATTTACTGAAGTTGTGTTATTTTCATTCCATAAATCATTCGCGTGCCCGCTGCTGAAAACCGACACATTCAAGAATTCTCTACAAACAAAATACACACTTTTGAAGTATAAAATTAAACCAATAACCAAAGCACCAAGTTAAGATAAGTGGTTGTACGTTTTATATGTTCATGAGTAAACCATACATATATCATAAATCATGAATTACAAACCATACATATATCATCTGAAATTAAATTTGATTACAAAAACTAACCACTGCATCCATTAAAATCATCTCGATGCTTCCGATGTTGTTCACATTGCCATACACAGGTTGTTTCCACAACCTGATGATCCTCACGGTTATGGAACACGGGTTGTGGTTTGTGTGAAGTTCGCGTATCATTACGTGATTTTTGGAAGCCATGATCGGATTGTGAGTCGATGTGTGTGTTATATGGTGAGAAGGTGATAGATGGGTTGGTTTTATAGGCACCAAAAAGGACGGTTTATTAAAACTTCCAGACGGTTATATGATTTAAATTTGAAAGTCATAATTCAAATGTGAAAATAGGAGGGAAATTTATGTTGGATTAGTAACCACCAATTTAACATAACCGTATGAGAAAAATCTATACACTAATGACACATAGGATTTTAAGTGTTTTAATTACTTATAAGGCATGCCACATAGGACATAGTTAGCAAAACCCAAGTAGGGATTTATATAGTGTATAGATTATACAATTTTAACACCTAAAATTAAGATATAATTACTTAATAAAAAACATCAATATGTTATAGTTTTTATATCATGTTTTTTCCTTAACAGTTGAAAGTTAAATTTATAACATAATAAGAAAATAACATAATTTTTTATAAGAAAAATGTGAAACTAACCCATACCAAACTTAAAAACAAACAAGCCGAATCGAATCAAAATCGAATCCAATGATTTTGGTTTCGTGTTGGTTTGGGTTTTAGTTTTAGGTTAAAACAGATCCAAAATGACTCATGCTCACCCCTAGTTACAATGGACCATCGTGTGTCACGTTATTAATATTGTTGAATAAGGTAGAATTTATAGTATTTTTGATATAGGAACAAATCATTCATAAAAACTTGAAAAACACATCAAAATATGAAGACCCGACATTGACAAATAGGAAGGCGACTCATACACACTAGTTTAATAAACACTTTCTTACAACAAGAAAATTCGTAGAGTCCCTGTACTACCAATAACACCTTTATAAGATTTTGCCTTTTATACATAAAACGACATATACGTTTTCATCTTAATTGAGTTCAACCTAGATCTACTTGCCATCCATTAATAGCTTTATACTTTAATTATTTTTTTTTCACACAACGATACATATACCATCTAACTTTTCCTTAAATTTTTTTTCCAAATTAGGATTTAGTTGATCAATTAAAGTTATACTTATGTAAATGGATAAAAAATTATTGATTAACAAGATTGATATTCTTAAAATTATTAACTTGTTATCTTAGAGTTTTTAGTATTAGACTTAGACTAATAGCTACAAATTTATTATTATAGCTTTTAGTAATTCTTTACTCACTTAATGAAATTCCCCATTTTACTTCATAGAGTACAACTTATTAATGTATAATTTTTTTATACTTAGCAATTTCAATCTGGAAATATAAAAATGTTTCATAAACTTTTAAGCCAAACGTAGAGTCTTTTAACTACCATTTATTGGCTTTGATATACTTTGGAGAGTTGTCATACAACTTCATATATATTTTTTTTAAAACTTAAATTTCTCACAGACTAAACATTACATAAGAGATTCTACACTCAAACAAATAAGTACATATCTAAACAAAAAGCAAACTTCATATATTTCATTTGAAGAGCTTCGTCGCCACACATTTGTAAACTCATCTGACAAAACACTACTCTTTCTTTTTTACTCTCACATACTAAAACAAAATCCTAATGGACAAATATGACACTCTAGAGTGAAAGGTACCTCACAACCACCATGACTTACCATTTGAGGTTTTTAGTCCATCAAATGTTGAGATTATTGAAATTTTACAATGTAAGATAGAGTACACAAGGTTGGAGGGTGAGTTGGCGAAAGAAGTTGATCCCGAAAAATTTAAGTCTTTTGTAAAAGCCCTTATACAAGATTTTGTCTTTTTTTATATAAAACATTATACTCGTATATGTTTTCATCCGAATAGAGTTCAACCTTGATTGACTTGTCATCCATAAATAACTTTAGTCTTTAATTTTTTCAAAACAACGCTGCAGATACCATCTAAATTTTGCCTTTATTTTTTCAAATTAAAATTTAGTTGATCAATTAAAGTTATATTTTTGTAGATGGATAAAAAAAACTATTGATTAACAAGATTGATATTCTTAAAATTCTTAACTTGTTATCTTATGATATTTTAACTCGAATGCATACATTGTTATACATATTACTTATGTTTATGTAGAATACTAACATGGTTAACTTTTTGTAATGTAAAAAAAAAACCTTTTTCTAAATTTTTGTAAGGTTTTTTAGAGAGTAAACACCATGTCTTACGATTCAAATATCAAGTGGACCACACTACCTTTATGCGTTCCCAAATATGGTGCACATGATCTCTTGAATTATTTATATCGTCTTTGTAATGATTAGGGGCAAGGGTATAGTATCAAAATTTTGGCAAATTAGTTGTTTTGGCTAATTATCGGCGAATCACAATCCGCCACGTGTCATTGTAAAAACTAGCCAAAAACAAGCCAAAAGTAGTGGTGAGCAAACAAAACTAATCAAAACTTGTCAATTTGATAACATAGCAAAGGTAACCGG
>JANDBE010000028.1:40927906-40940554 GCA_024320915.1 Erigeron philadelphicus
GAATTGGAATCAGTTATCAATCAAGCCAGTCCGGGATAGAAAGAAAAGTACGTGGTTCGCGGTCAATTATATAATATGACTAGGCATGGATCCATACTACGCACGGAGATAAAATAAAAATAAATAAATGTAGTATACTGGGATGAACATTTATAATGTAATACAATTTAATTCATTTGAAATTCGTTAACTTACGGTATTAGATAAAATCAATTTTAGATATCATTATTCAGGCAAAATAGTTTAAGATTTTGTTCGAATTTGTCAAATCCTGATGCCCATCATGTAATGTTCTTACTGTTTATAAATTCTGATTTGTATTTCTGCAATGCCTTTGCAGAATGAAAACTCGGCTATGTGGCTCCACGGAGCTGGTTCCAGAACAATGTCGGCTTTGCCTGCCAGCACATATTATAGTTTTCAGGGTCAAAATCAGCAGCCTAGTGGGTTCAGGCAAGGTCAACAGCCACAGCAGCAGCAACAGCAGCCTTCACAAAATTACGGTGGTGCAGCTCTTAACTATCCTAATTACTACCATTCCCAGACTGGGATCTCACAGGAGCATCAACTGCAACAGAATTCTAGGGATGGGTCCCAAGGCCAACCAAAGCCACAGCAGCAGTCACAACAGCTATGGCAAAACAGCTACTAATCGCTTCATTCCTGACTCGGGTTTTTCAGGGTCTTGTAATGAGTTTGAAAGTGGCCTTAAACTCAAGTTTGAAATAATAGAATTATACAAGGAGTACTTGGCTTTAGATGCTGCTGCCCTGTGCCTTGTGAGAGGCTGTATTCTACTACCAGTGTTTCATGGTCTTGGTTCAGTTAGTTTGATGTAGGAACATGCGTGCGTGCTAATTGTTCGTTAGTTGACTCTTTCTTCCCCCTTCACTTTTTTTTTTTGTTTACAGCCTTTATTTCTTTTGTTGATGGGGTGTTAGTTCCTCTTTCATCTTCAAGTAATTTATAGTTTTTGATGGTGATCCGAGTGTCTAGTCTGTTCTTTAATATTATTCTGGTTTTATATTAAAGATATGACAAGTCTTGTCTTCATCTTGCCCATTACTTGTTTTGCAGGTGATTTTTAGATGTGTCGTAAGAAATAGAAGATTTAGACTAGAATTTAGAACATTTTTTTTAGATCTAATGTCTTGAACCTGTAGACATGTCTGCATTCAAGGATAGTTGTATTTATAACTTAAAAAAGAGTTGAACATGAGTGAACCTCTGTTTGGTTGTGTATATTGTTACCATACTTTGAAATTGCAATTAGTTTGGTGTTGTGGGTTGACATGCATGTGCATATTGGTTACCATAAATTGATTTACTGAAAAACCAGTACTTCAAAGTTCGTGTGTATTTTATATTGTGTGAAATATGCGAATAAACTCAATGTATCGTTTTATGACCGATCTAGAATCAGCCACCTTGTAATTTTTATAATCATCCGCTAGGTATTTTCTACAGCATTTTCAGACATGTACTTTGTCTCCAAAGAGTCTCATAGTTCTTTAGCAAATTAATGTTTTTTTGGATAATACCTTTTTTTGGGTTCTCAAGTTTGATAATATCTTTACCAGAGCAGGGAAGTTACTTGGAGATTTTAATTAAGGACGACAGAAAGTTTTGATCATTTTAATTGAATGATGATCCCATATATATAAACTACCATATACAAGTTGGCAGAGCCCAATGAGTTATTCTAGGAAACACAAAGTTCTGTACTATTCATAAACATTATTACAAAGTTGATGTGAAATCATCTATAAAGTTCATAGGAGGAAATTCTGGCTGTACCATCGTTATTTTGTCCAAATCTGCTACCACCTCTTGCATACTTGGTCTTTTCTTTGCATTCCTTTTTATACATCTCTTAGCAAGCTTAGTTACAATAACTATATCATCAATACAAGCTTCTTGCATAACTTGGTTGTCCAAAATTTCGATTACACGATTATGTTTCATCACATTTTGGAATCGTGGAATCAGACCTTCATCTGAATCTACCGAAGAAATGGCTTTTCTTCTGGTAAGGAGTTCGGTAAGGACCACACCAAAGGCATACACATCACTCTTTGCAGTAAATTGTCCTGACTCGAAATACTCTGGATCCAAGTATCCAAATGTGCCATCAACTTGTGTAGTTAGATGTGTTCTGTTAAGAGGTATTGACCTTGAAAGTCCAAAGTCAGATAGTACTGCTCTGTAG
This sequence comes from Erigeron philadelphicus, assembly GCA_024320915.1. Classification (NCBI taxonomy): domain Eukaryota; kingdom Viridiplantae; phylum Streptophyta; class Magnoliopsida; order Asterales; family Asteraceae; genus Erigeron; species Erigeron philadelphicus. Next base: position 40,930,116 of record JANDBE010000028.1, read on the forward strand.
TTCTCATCTAGTAAGATGTTGGCGGGCTTGATATCCCTATGAAATATCGCATTGGATGCATAAGAATGCAAATAGGCTAATGCTTCTGCAACTTCCTTTGCAATTCGTATCCGATCTTTCCATGAAAATTTGGAGACTTCCGCTCCATCAAAGAGGTGTTCTGAGAGGGTACCATTGGATAAATACTCGTATACTAATAATGGGACTTCATATTCCAAGCAACAACCTAATAGCTTCACTACATTCCTATGGTTTATCTGTGCAAGGATGAGAAGTTCGTTAACAAATTGCTCTACTTGATCTTCGTCTACTGCATTTGACTTTTTTATTGCTACAACAGTTCCATCCGGCAACAACCCTTTGTATACTGTACCCTGTCCTCCCTTTCCAAGGATCCGCTTTCTATTAAAACCTTCCGTTGCCTTCAACATCTCTTTTTCAGTGTAAATTTTGATTTTCATCACAGATGATCTAGTTGCTGAAATTTGTTGTTTCAACAGTTGTCCACCATTCCTTATGAAGAATTTCTGTTTTATCACATTTTTCTTTCTTCTTGCAAGTTTTATATAGGCCCAATATCCAATAACAATAACAACTATAAGTACAATCCCAAATGCTATACTTCCTGCAAATGCAACCGAAATTAGTTTCCCACGAATGGACATACATATAGGTTCTTTTTGTTTGTGTGTAGGTTTTTGTGGCTATACATGATCACATACTAGAAGTTGGGTTCATTTGCAAACATCTTCAGAATTATATAGTCGTTTTATCAAGATAAAAAAAATACTGTTAACGTAATACGAGTAAATACATTTTCTTAGAATATAGACTTAGGAGTTAGGAGGTTGTCTGCATTTAATATAGACGTTATTCGATTCTGAACCTGTTTGACCCATCCCCTTTTCACTGAAAGGTTTAAATGACCTGATATAAGATGAAATAGAACCTAAATGACCGATTAATAAGTAAATGCTTAGACATTGCCACCTCTGTCACATATAGGGAAGAGGTCAGTTTTACCATACAATGTGTTACCTTGGTATGGTAAAACACACTCGTAGCTCCCAGCCATATTGACGCAACGCTCAAATCTTCTACAAGAATGGTGGTTCTGACACCCATTAGTATCTGTTTTTAGGGTCCAAAAAACATACGTCAAGTTAAATTTATATGTGATGTTATCACTTAGGAAATGATACAAATGAACCATTTATAGACAGATTTTTATTACACAAACACATTTAAGTGAGCATGATAAGATAGCACTAGATGTACTGTACCTTTGCATCCATCAGGAAGATAAGGGTTCCCTTTGTAGCCTTCCAAGCATCGGCAGTTATATCCATGGCCTTTGGTGGTGTCAACACAATAACTATTTTGGCCACATAAACTGCCTTTTCTTTTATAAGCTTGCTGGCATGTACCAAAATCGATAACCCAATTCAAGACCACAGGAAAGTTGTGTATATCTTCCCATCTATTAAATAACGGTCGATGATAGTCTTTTTCAATAACGAATGCACCCATGCAAGTTGAAGAGCTTTTTAGGTTGCCAACTAGGAAAGTATAGGCAGCTGTTTCTGTTGGGAGATTTTTTTCGCAACAACCATTGATTCCCATACAAGTGCCGAATCCATCAAGAGTTTGCATTAGACAAAGTGAGGAGCACCCAACTTCACTGTCACTCGTGGTACCTGCCGCTTGAAACGTAGCAGCTACGTCACATCCCACTGCCACGTAGATATTTCGATGATGAGAATATGTGAAATGTGGCTGAAGTCTAACTGTTCTTCTTATTGACGTCTGTGAATTATAACTGCATACGAGTTCAGGCCTACCAAGTACGCGTACCATCTCCATGGATATATCTAATATGGGCATTTCTTGATTATACGCAAATTGAAGAGAAGAAAGACTTTGTGATGATGATGATCCCTTGCAGAAAACTTCAAATGATTTGTTCAAGTAACAACCCGACCCAATGCCAAATGGATATGTTATAGTTAAGTTGCCACATCTCTCCTGGCAACCTGGCTTCGCTAATGAAGCCTGTATCGGAAGTATTGTGGTGATGTAAACCATCACAAGGATAAGTATGAATACTTTCATTATTATTCAATATTGGGTATGATAAATTACAGATTGGTACATTTAAATAAAAGAATCTTGTCAGCCGGCTACATTTTTGTCTCGCATGTTATCTTTTATATGTTCTAGGCTACCTTGCTTGATTACTACATAATGATCCTTTTTTTTCCTTGAACGACACAACATACTGATCCTTGGGAATGTATCTAAGTATTGTAATCATCGGAAGGACTTGGTTTTACCACCAAATGCATATGTCGTCCTTCAGCTCTTGGACTCCGAATATCAATTCTTATTGCAGCTTTATACTTTGTTACATTTTTTAAAATCTTTATCCGGAATGATACCTTTTTTTGGGTACCTTTACCTTAGCAGGGAAGTTACTTGCAGATTTGAATTAACAATGAGAGTAAGTTTCTGATCATTTTAATTGATTGATGAACACATAATACATTTGCAATATAAAAATCTGCAGAGCCAATAAGTTATTCTAGCTACAAAAAGTTCTGTACAGATCAAAAACATTATCACAGAGCTGATGTGAAATCATCTATAATGCTCTTATGAGGAAATTCCCGTTGTACCAGCCTTATTTTGTTCAAATCCGCTATCACCTCTTTCATACTTGGTCTTTTCTTTGCATTCCTTTTCATACATCTCTTAGCAAGCTTGGTTACAAGAAAAACCTCATTCACCAAAGCTTCACGAGTAACTTGCTTGTCCAAAATCTCAAACACTCGATTCTGTTTCATCAAATATTGGAACCGTGGAATCAGACTGTCATCTGAATCAACTGAAGAAATGACTTTTCTCCTAGTTAAAAGTTCAGTAAGGACCACACCAAAGGCATACACATCACTCTTTGCAGTAAATTGCCCTGACTCGAAATACTCTGGATCTAAGTAACCAAACGTGCCTTCAACTTGTGTAGTTAGATGTGTTCTGCTAAGAGGTATTGATCTTGAAAGTCCAAAGTCAGACAGTACTGCTCTGTAGTTCTCGTCAAGTAAGATATTGACGGGCTTGATATCCCTATGAAATATCGCTGAGGATGCATAAGAATGCAAATAGGCTAGCGCTTCTGCAACTTCCTTTGCAATTCGCATCCGATCTTTCCATGAAAATTTGGAGACTTCCGCTCCATCAAAGAGGTGTTCTGAGAGGGTACCATTGGATAAATACTCGTATACTAATAATGGGACTTCATATTCCAAGCAACAACCTAATAGCTTCACTACATTCCTATGGTTTATCTGTGCAAGGATGAGAAGTTCGTTAACAAATTGCTCTACTTGATCTTCGTCTACTGCATTTGACTTTTTTATTGCTACAACAGTTCCATCCGGCAACAACCCTTTGTATACTGTACCCTGTCCTCCCTTTCCAAGGATCCGCTTTCTATTAAAACCTTCCGTTGCCTTCAACATCTCTTTTTCAGTGTAAATTTTGATTTTCATCACAGATGATCTAGTTGCTGAAATTTGTTGTTTCAACAGTTGTCCACCATTCCTTATGAAGAATTTCTGTTTTATCACATTTTTCTTTCTTCTTGCAAGTTTTATATAGGCCCAATATCCAATAACAATAACAACTACAAGTACAATCCCAAATGCTATACTTCCTGCGAATGCAATTGAAATTAGTTTCCCACCATAGACATGCATATAGTGTTTTTGTTTGTGGCTATACATGATCACATACTAGAAGTGGCATGAGCTGAAACAGTTTAGGTCAAGTTGGGTTGACTTGAAAACATCTTTAGAAATATCTAATTCATTTTATCTAGATATTAAAAATATTGTTACCGTAATAATCATTCACTTAAAATAAGTAGTTGTCTGCATTTAATGGAGAAGTTGATTGACTCCCAACCTCGTTCCGCTTTCTTGCTGAAAGTTTTTAACTGACCTCGTTCAAGATGAAATAAAACCTAAAATGGCCGATAAATGAGTAAATGCTTAGACATTGCCACCTCTGTCACATATGTGTTACCTTGGTATGGCAGAACACACTCATATCTCCCAGGCATTTTGACGCAGCGCCCATCCCTTCTACCAGAGTGGTTGTTCTGATGCTCATTAGTTTCTGTTTTGAGGATCCAAAAAAACATAATTAGATTAGGGAATTATGAATGTCCCTTTCATATGAAACAAACACATTTAAGTGAGCATGATAAGATAGCACTATTTGTACCTTTGCATCCATCAGGAAGATAAGGGTTCCCTTTGTAGCCTTCCAAGCATCGACAGCGATATCCATGGCCCATGGCGGAGTCAACACAATAGCTATTTTGGCCACATAAACTGCCTTTTCTTTTATAAGCTTGCTGGCATGTACCAAAGTCAATAACCCAATTCAAGGCCACAGGGAAGTGGTCTATATCTTGCCATCTATTATGAAACGGTCGCTGAAAGTTCTTTTCAATAATGAATGCACCACTGCAAGTTGGAGTGCTTTTTATGCTGCCAACTAGGGAAGTATAGGCGGCTGATTCTGCTGGAATATTTCTTTGGCAGCATCCATTGATGCCCATACAAGTGCCAAAACTACTTGCCACTAGACAAAGTGAGGAGCACCCAACTTCATTGTCACTAGTGATACCTGCCACTTGTAAAGTAGCATCTGTATCACATCCTACTGCCACATAGAGATTTCGATGATGAGAGAATGTGAAATGTGGCTCCAGTCTAACTGTTTTTTCTGTTGTAGTGACCCCATCATCACCGCATACGAGATCAGGCTTTCCAACTACACGTACTGACTCCATTGAGATATCTAATATGGGAACTTCCTGATTATGCACAATTTGAAGAGAATAAAGACTTTGTGATGATGATGATCTATTGCAAAAAACTTCAAATGATTTGTTCAAGTAACAACCCGGACCTATACCATATGGATATGCAATAGTTAATTTTCCACATCTCTCCTGGCAACCTGGCTTCGCTGATGAAGCCTGTGTCGGAAGTATTGTGGGCAGGTAAACCATCACAAAGATGAACATGTATACTTTCATTATTATTTATTCTTAGGTATGATCAATGACAGATTGGTACATTTAAGTAAAAGATTATTACCGGCCGGCTACATTTTTGTCTCACATGCTATCTCTGATATGTTCTAAACTACTTTGTTTGTTTACTATTGATGATCCTTGGGAATGGACTCTAGGAATTGTAATCATCGGCGGAGATTGGTTTTACCACCAACTACATTTGTCATCCTTCAGCTCTGAATATCAATTCTTATTGGGGATTAATACTTTGTTACATTCATTATGTCTTTATTTTGGATGATCCATTTACCTTAGCAGGAAAGTTACTTGGAGAGTTAAATTTCATACTTTAGTACCTTAGCCTGTCTTTTCTCTATTTGTTTCATGATATACATATGTATAACTATATAGATATAGATATAATCAATGCACTTTTTTTAAGTAAGCTTAGTGACTAGAAGAACACCGCCAGTCCAAACGCGTCCTGCATATATAATTTACTTGTCATTGTTTCATCAGATGCCAGAACTGTGAAATTAGACCTTTACTGAAATCTCATGAAAGAATATATTTTCCTCTGGTCAAGAGGTCACCCCAAAAATATGAAAATGTCTTATGTTACATTTGTTTGACATTGTAGTCAACTTTTAGTGCAAAGTCCATATCGTATGACCGTTTACACAAACAAACATATGAAAAATCTTGGTTACACCATTTACATGAAAGGATGAGTCTTGATTCAAGCCAACCCAAAAACTCACCCATTCAACGAAAATCGAGTCATCTAATTCACATAGATCAAGTTGAACCGTAGTTTGTATTCGGGCATTCTGTATGACTATATGATAGATGCTTTATTACCTTAAAAAATGATAAAGAAAAAAAAAACATGTACTACTCGTATATAATAACAACAACATGAAAGACAACACATAATGAACCCTCATTGGGTTTCCTATAAAGTTAGAGGAAACCAAGATGCTTTCCTTTTGGTACACAAAATAATACTTGTTTTATCTTGGTTTTTTTTTTTAAGAAAACATTTATTGGTTATTTTGTTAAGGAACAAGTCTTAACCTATGTACTGTCAATAAATCAATAAGGCATTATTCATTGATACAATAGATTAACTATGTACTTAAACTGCTGATATGCGAAATGCGACTTAGTTGCATTTATCATTATCGAGGACGGTTAAATATAACTTATAGATTCACTAAAGTAGTTGATATGTATCATCATATTGATCTATTAACATTATACAAGAAAAGGGAAATATACAAATTTAAAAGCAAATTTTCTGAAAGAAATTGAAGGGGACAATCCAAAAGTGGGCTTATAAACACCTGAAGAAAGTAAACTTGGCTTTTACTTTTGGCCAACATGAAATAAGAGAAATTTTGTTTTTTTCTTTTGGGTGAAAACTGTATTTCTCATTTAGTTTCAAGTTGGGGCAACTGAAAATGTCCCCAAGAATCAAATCTTTCTGTATATTTCTTTAGTCCCATGTTACAGTAAAAAGTACACATTCAAAAAAGATAAAGCAATACACCCAAAAACCATTAAAAAGATGAATTACTAGAATCTACATATACACTTGTCAAATGACAGATTCATTTTACTTGTATGTTTTTATTTGCTTCTTCATATGGTATAATTTTGTCATTCAAGTATCATATTGTTTTTTGGGTGGTTACAATTGACAAAATGCACTGGGTCTAACTAAGCAAATATGGTAATGTGTCAAAGAGGTAAGCTTTGTGGTATTGGGTCATGTTAAGCCACCAACCCTATTATAAAACTTTGAAAGTTCATACTAATTCAGTAATTCATATACCAAGTATGATGAAATAAATTATAATCGAACTATTTATCCGATTTATATTTTATTCACTGCAGTAAAATATAAGACCCTTTCGACCCGTTTTCAAAGCTATGGATTACAAACTGTCCCTTCTAGTTTTCATGGACTGATATTGCTTTAATGCCAACAAAATTGGCATATCTTCATCTGGTTATCCTTAACCGACGATAGTGTAAGATTATAAGGTCATTACACTAACATTAAACCGATGATACTGTATTCTCTATTTGCAAAAACCATAAAACAAATACTTGCTACAGGATGCTGAATCGAACATTTGTCACCATCATTGTTAGTTTTGTCAACGTCCAATGTCTTTCCCGCGTCTTCTAATCATCAACCTTAAGCTTACGATTGAGTGATTTCATTTCTTGGTTTCACGTTAACTTGTTTGGAAAACCAAAATGCCTACATGATTTTATAGTGTGATATTTCAAATGTTACAGCTTCAAAATCGTAAACCCAAAAATAGAAAATCCCAAGATACCTGTTTGGGCACCTCTTCTTGCTTGTAGTTCCCAACTTACCCAATGCCTCATTTGTCAAGTTTTCTCATATTCTATCCCCTCTTTCACCAAGAAGAAACCTTTGATTCTTCCCCAATTATACATATACACATTCAAGCTATCAAAGATGCCTCCTTATATCTACAAATTTGCTTCTCTTTCATCTTTGAAACCCAAAATATACAAACAAACCATCAATACATACCCATCCATTTGTTCTCAGAAACCTGTTTTTTACCGAAATTTTACTAGTATTAGTATTTTTTTGTAGATATGGGTATTGTTTCTCGGTACTCCTTGTTTTTTATACTATCTCTTCTTCTTAGTCCAGGTAATAACTTTTTGTTCTCTTTGCAATTTGAGAATAAAATTAAATTTCTTAGTTTACCCTCAGATCCAGATATGATAGGAATAATGTATATTGTTAGTACTACATCATGCATTTGAAATTGTGTTTGAGTTCAGTTTATTTGCTTCCTGTTTAGAATGCTTTTGCATGTTTCATGAAACTTTAAATAGTCAAGTTTATTTATAATCTGGACGCAAATTATTTACCATAAATTGGCAACTGTTGTTATTCTGTATTTTGAAGGGTATTTTTGACATGCAAGTCTTCAACTAACATATCATGCATAAGCAAAGAATAATAATGGGTTTGTTGGCTTTTTTCAGATTCTAGCTTTGCTAAGAAAGCTCCAGCAGAAGCAATCTTGCCTAAAAAAGTTTTACACATTCAACAAGATCAGATATTCTCATCTCCAGCTTTCACAACCCAACTAGATGACATTCCAATTGTTCAACCAACAACTCCAACTGGAACACCGAACACGTTTTCGCCCACCCCATTTCCACCAAGCACCACCACTCCCACCGGGGATCCCACAACCCAACCATCACCATCTGGTTTTCAACCAAACACCCCTACCCCATTCCCAAGTGGGCCGTCAGGCCCATCAATGCCAATGGGCCCATCTGTTCCGATGAACCCTACAGGTCCAACTGGGCAATCAGGTCCAACCGGTCCTTCGGGTCCATCGTCGTCCGGTGGATCATGGTGCATTGCAAGCCCATCTGCTTCTGAAACTTCCCTACAAGTGGCTCTTGACTATGCGTGTGGCTATGGAGGAACGGACTGTTCGGCGATTCAACCAGGTGCAACCTGTTACAACCCAAACACGGTCCGGGACCATGCTTCATATGCTTTCAATGCATACTACCAAAAGAACCCTGCACCAACTAGCTGCTCTTTTGGAGGAGTCGCACAACTTACCACCACAGATCCAAGTAAGATATTGTAATCATGGTGTTAGATTCCGTTGTATCGGCAAGATCTACTTAACGATAGAGGTGGCCCACGTGGACCAAGGCTTGCCAACCACAACCCCTAAAGCTAGCCATAGAATTGTTTCTACATGTGCCAATTTCAACCCATTTTATGTGAACGGGTTGACTCGATCTATTACTTACAGGTTAAATAGATAAAATTATACATAGTATTAAAAAGAAAGATTATAATGGGTCTAAAACACCTTTAAGTAATAATGGACATAATACCAGGTCAAGCTGGACGGTCTGCACCAAGGAAAACAAAGTTTTGTATTTGTTAACCCAACTCTTTCAATCCACCTAGATTGCCACCTCCAAAAGTTTCTAACTAAAAAAGGGATTGTATCAATGGGTAGTCCGATAGTGATAGATTGTAATGATCCTAAAAATCTTGTTGCAGGTTCAGGAAGCTGTCATTTTCCGGCATCCAAGTCATCGGGCATGACTCCGCCAACGCCTCCAATGCCATCTGCGCCCACTACCCCCACGTAAGCAAAACACAAACCATGGTGCAGTTACGACCAGGCAGTGCTTTATTCATAGAATCTAATAAATATGTTTATGTTACAGAATAAGTACACCGATTAATCCTTATCCGACCTCACCTAGTGTACCAGGCGGTTTCTCAGACCAACCGGGCTACACATCGTCAGAACCAACAGGAGAACCAAGCTCAGCAGACTCCATTGCCTCCAATTTACTGCTGTCATTTTTTATAACTAGTCTACTGGTGTTTCTAAACAGAGTAAAATGAGGTTCAAGAAACAAGATGAGAATTCAATGGGTCGCCTCTTTGACTTAACAGAGGGATTAGTCATATGTCAGAATGGAAGGGTCCCTATTCTTAGATTAAGACCATTGTCATACTTCATGTCTATGTATGGCTTTTAGTTTAGTAAAAACAAAACAAAGAAAATTATTAGATAAAAAAAAGCAGCTACTTTATTGGGTTCTCTACCAATTACTTCTTGCATTTATTAGCGGAATAAACTTCTTAGACAGGCTTGTATTTAGAATTGTGTTAGAAAATACACATAGAATAATAACATTTATTGAACAAATGACAAACAGAAGTATTATACACACAAAGTTGGCATTGCACAAACTGCTGAAGAAATCTTTGAATTGCTTAACTGCATGTAAAATTTACTCTTTTATACGATGGAAATCTTATTATGCCGCTGCGATAAAAATCACAACAGATTTCAGTTCAGGATTCCCGATATTAATGAAATTGTTTCATATCTGACCAATTCCAAGTAAATTGTTTTTTGCCATTTGTCAACATTACTTACGAAGGCCAAGTGGATGCTTTTTGTGAGCGTTTATTTATAAGTGGAATAATAGGGGCAAATATCCGTACATGTACCTATCATGTCTCACAGATGTATTTATACATACTTAATGACAAAAGTAAGAAATACCTTACATATTTAAATTTTTTTCAAGAGGTCAGAGGGAATTGTTCATCAGATTAGGAGCAAGCATGGCATGGCAACAACGCAGAGTATAGCTAATGTTGCAATGATTGAACCTTGGTCAAATGCCCTCCTTAAGCTTCCTACTCGTGTGAAATGCTGGAAAGCCATAAACGCGGCAATAACTAAAGAAAGAGCAATACCTTCTTGCCTTCCTCTGTGACAAACAAAAAAATATA
>JANDBE010000028.1:40963329-40974744 GCA_024320915.1 Erigeron philadelphicus
CGTTCGTTTAACTTAACGAACGGTTCACGAACGGATAAATGAACATAATGTTGTGTTCACGAACAGATGAACGAACATAATGGTTTGTTCATGTTCGTTCATTAGTGTTCATGAACGAATGTTCACGAACACAAATGAACAAGAATAAACAAACATATAACTAGTAATATTTACAAACATATAACTAGAAATATTTACAATCATATAATTGAAAATATTAGGCTTCATATTCAAGGTTACAAAATATTGATCGGCTAAAGATTTTCAAAAAATATCTCATTTTATTCATTTCAAATATCTCAATTATATAACTTGTATTTAATTTTTCTTTAATTATATAAATAATTAGATATTAATGTTAACATTAATATTAAAAAATATATATATATATATATATATAGCAAAATGAAATATTCACGAACATAAACGAACGGATATTCACGAACGTTGTTCACGAACATATTATCGAACGTTCATGAACACAAATGAACGAACGGGGGTTGTGTTCATGTTCGTTCGTTTAACTAAACGAACGAATTTTTGTGTTCATGTTCGTTTAGTTAAACGAACACGAACGAACTTTCCGCCGAACGATTCATGAACTGTTCGGTTCGTTTACGACCCTATCTGCCAGTTGAGCTAGATTCATTTGCAATATCTATACTATCTTATAATAATTATCACTTTCTTTCTCATACAAGTGTTAGATGCAAAATTATCATTACCCTTAAAAAAATAATTTACATCATCAATCTTTATCTTATAAAATATATATCCACCACCCTTTTACATCAATTACATCAAATCAATTATTTATACCCACCACCAACAACAGTTCGTCACCATCACGACCGCCGTTACCATCATCAGTCGCCGTCATCACCAAACCGCCGCATCGTACGGGTACAATGCTTGTATTATATTATATATATATAGTAATAGAATTCATATATTAAATGCAAGCAAGGACGGAGCTACAATGGGGGCAATGGGGTCAGCTGCCCCCATTCCAATTTTAGTACAATATAATTTTAAAAATTTTTAATGGTATATTTGTAAAAAAAATTAAAAAAATAAATAGGAAATACATATAAATGCTACCTTCATTGTCATAAGATTATTCTTTGAAAGTCATTGGTCATTGAAAAATAAATTTTGAGATGATATTTCCATTGAGAGAATAAAAAATTTGAGTTATTGTGATTTTTAGTAAAAGAAAGATTAATAAAAAGATTTTCTTTGTTTAGGTATGTAAATGTGTAGTACATTTTCGGAAACAACTTTTATATGTATGACAAATAATTTTTTAAAATTGCCTCCTCGACTCCTCGTCAATAAAATTCTGGCTCCGTTTGTGAATACAAGATGGGAAAAGCTTACGTAAAACATGCAGTACGTATCTTAGGTAAAGCATGTGTATTTTAAGGGTGAAAATGTAAAATTCAGGGGACGGTTATGTATGTTTATCAAATTCAAAGATTTAATTTGTAACTTTTTTTAATATAGCAGTACATATAATTTAGGGGGTCTGAACAACCCCCTAAAATTACTTCGTTTTGTCTACTAACGCCCTAAAAAACTGAAAAAGGGGTTTTGAGCTTCTAACCAAAAAAAAGTAGCAAAATTTCTTGTCTTATGTACCCTTTTTTCCGGCCACCGTAAAATAATATTTCCGATCAAGGAAGGATGGATTTACTAATACTAGCTAACGCCGCCGATGATATTTCCGCCATGGAAACTGTTCCTCCTGAAGGTCACAAAGTTCACTTCCTTTTTTCTCCAATTTTTTCAATCTCATCTTTTTTTCCAAAACCCTAGCTCACTGTCTGTTCAGTTACAACCGTAAAAAACACACCCTTTTTAGGGTTTTACCACTGTTTTTGTTTACTTTTTAGGGTTTTGTCTATATGGGTAACTTTATAAGTGAATAAAGTTTGTTAATTTATTAATTTCTAGATCAAGAAACATTTTTTTTTTGTGTGCGTGTGACAAGCTTACTATTAATTTATATTTGGTTTTCGGCATTTTAATTTCTAGAAAGGAAAATGATAATGTGTCTGACAAGGTGATCACAATATATGACAATATAAGGGATGAGAAACAGGGGATTTCATGTGAGATGATGTATTTTGTATGGACTAGACATGTTTTTAGGCACATAAGAAAATGTCAGTCTAAAAAAAAAATGCAACATCTTTTTCACCTGTGTGGCACTCCCGGTTTTACCAAGGTCTTGAGTTCGATCCTTAGGGATGGCAAAACCTTGGGTTTTTTCCCTCTGAATACTTGTAACGGCTCATGGTCAACATCTCGTTGTGTAGAGTACGTTCAACGCTTCACCATCATACCGTGAGGTTTCCCCGATGTTGTACCGACTGAATTTTCGGGGAAAAAAAACGGATTGCAAGAATCTCTTATCTGTGCATTATCTTTATTAATCTTTATGGATTTTTATTATATGATAATGCTTTAGTTTGACATTATATAATTATCGCCTTAGCAGTTAGCTCTCCTGAAGAAGCTTACGAAGTTGTGTCGGGTGACTCATTGGACTTTGATTCTTGGATTTCTCTCATTTCAGAAATCGAGAAAACCTACTCAGTAAGCTTTATATTGTGCTTGTTGTAGATAATGTTTGGTTGAGATATACAGTGCTATAGATGATATGTTACTGCTACTGATTCAATTGAGTAAAGCTAAAAGGTTTAGAGTTGATGCAGGATAACATAAAAGCAATATCATCGGTGTATGAGTCCTTCCTCTCCTGGTTCCCATTGTGTCATGAGTATTGGAAGAGATATGCAGATCACGTGGCACGGCTTTGCTCGGTGGAGAAGGCGGTTGAAATCTTTGAACAAGGGGTGCAATCAGCAACATACTCTGTTGGATTATGGGTTGATTATTGTAGCTTCAGTATACTTTCTTTTGCTGACCCATCTGATGTTCGTCGGTAACTTCTAAACTCGTTATAGATTAAAAATTCTTGATGATCTTTCAACTTAACTATCTTTATTAAACTCCTTTCACTCCTTGGTAGCTCAAAATATTTAATTATTCAAATACTTTTTGAACTATGTTTTGGCGGTTCCACAAACTTGGAAGAAGACATTTGAGTTTTTTTTCTTTACCTCACAGGATATTTGAGAGAGGGCTTTCTTTTGTTGGGAAAGATTTTCTATGTCATAGGTTATGGGATATGTACATCAAATTCGAGTTATCTCAGCAGCAATGGAATTTGCTTTCTCACATTCTTATCCGTGCTCTAAAATTTCCGACAAAGAGTTTGCACAAGTATTATGACAGGTCTGATTGACTTATTTTTCAAGTACCTGATCATTTTTTTTGTGTGTGTAACATAGTGACTGATAATTTGTTATTTTTCTAATGTTATTTTCCAGTTTTAGAGAGTTTGCTGCTTTTGTAGAAGAGGATATGTCATGTGCTAAGAGTTGTGACCTTGAACCCTATGCAGTTGACTCAAACATAGAAGTTCCTAATTCTGATGATGAGATCTGTCATGCCATCAAGGAATTGCAAGATTCCTCAAGTGTTGAGCTGAGGTCTAAAGCTCTACATAGATTTATAGCCATTGGTGAGCGGTTCTATCATAAATCATGTCAATTGCATGAAAAAATAGATTACTTTGAGAACTATATGGAGAGGGACTTTTTTAATGCAAAACCTCTCGATGACGAGCAGCTACAAAATTGGCATGATTATCTGGATTTCATAGAGAAGCAGGACGATTTTGACTGGGTATGCTTGAATATTATGAAGGTGGATACATGACTTCTTTAATAAGATGAAGTATTAAAAGCCAATATCTACTTACAGGCCGTGAAACTCTATGAAAGATGCTTAATTCCCTGTGCTAATTACCCTGAATACTGGATGCGGTATGTGGAGTTTATGGAATCCAAGGGGGGACGAGAACTAGCAAGTTTTGGTTTGGAAAGAGCGACACAAGTATTTTTAAAGGTGTGTTTCTTGTCTTTTGAATCTGCAAAGGATATGTTCATTAGTTTCCGTGATAGTTTCATTGGCATGTTTGAGAACTAATTTCAAGTATACACTCTTTCATCAATTAAAATTTGGATAGGATTTATATCATGAACTCTTTATAATTTGAAAGAGATGTCTTATCAATTAAAATTCTTATGAGTAGTACATCTTGGATTAGGCATGATATTGCAATATTTGAAAAGTTATAAGGCTATGTTGGAAAGAGTTAGATTAATGTGAGAGTAATTCGTAATAGAGCTAAAAATTTCAATCTATATACTAATGATTGTTTTTTTTTATCTATGGGTCGAATGGGTAAGGTTTAGCTTTAAAAGAGAATGGGCCGAAGGTGGTCCAAAAAAATTTAATGCATGAATGTTCTAAGTTTGATAGTTAATAGGAAGTTATCAAATATGTAATCATATTTGATAAACTAATCATTTTAAAAAATGTAAAAAGTCTTTGGACTGAAAAGTGTTTTGTGCTGTTTTGATCCGAAGCCATTTGACCCGTTATCTGGATCGCCCGTTTTGTAAACCCTTTTTAACTGTACTAAGTAATTTGATACAGTGGGGCTTGATTGCTTGATGGTTGCCTTTGTAACTAAAATTACTTGCATGCTTCTAATATTTTTTATGCAGAATGTGTCAGAAGTGCATATCTTCAATGCAAGATTCAGAGAGAAAATAGGAGATATCGAAGGAGCACGTGCTGCATTTCAACTTTGCGATACTGAATCCGATTCTTCTTTTATTGAAACTGCAATAAACGAGGCCAATATGGAAACTCGTCTGGTACACAATCATGAGCAATTTTGTAATTGTAGTTAGGTCTGTGCTCAAACTGATGTTTATAATAAACAGGGAAATGTGGATACAGCTCTGGAAATTTATGACAAAGCAATTAAAATAGCTGCAGAGAAGGAGAAGATGCACATAATCCCTGCTTTGTATATTCACTTTTTCCGTCTAAAGTTCCTGGTATGGATTTCCCAAAGGTTCTGCTAGCTTCATACTTATAATGCTTAGCTAGTGCTAAGCTCCTAATACTTCATAGTGTTCATGAGCATGGATACATTGTTTAAGCATATGGAAATATGACGCCTATAGTAACATAAAGAAAGATGATACCTATATTATCACTTGTCTGGCTGGCAATTATATATTTTATGTGGAATAAGTTGTTTAGGTATTGGAATTATTGTTCGGTATGTATCCAACAATACCTGAAATCTCCATCAAAGATATTGAGTCAAGGGCCTACTTTTCAACATCTGTCTCACTTTTAATATGTCTTTTGATTGTAATATTATTATTATTTTTTTCTAATTTTGCACTTTTGCCTGTTTGCAGATTACTGGCAGTGCTGATGCTGCCATAGACTTGTTAATAACAGGTATCCAACAAGTGCCTCATTCAAGGTTACTTCTAGAGGTATATTTGTTCTCAGTCATCTGTAAATGATAGTGGCTTTGTAATCTGTATTACTAAGATGCCAAGTTTAGAATAGCGTGTGTGGGAGTTGTAGACAATAAGATAGAATAGGTACTAAACATGATGGATTTTTATCTCTTTAATGTACATGTTTTGATCATAAATCAATTATTAAATACAAACAAATGTATCTTTTTCTTCCGGTTTTCAGTGACTACTGCAACTTTTTTATACCTTTAACAGTTATTTCCTCTTTGAAATGGATAATGTTTAGAGATTGAAAGTTTGGTGGGTCTAGTAACGGGTATATTGCGTGTGGGCTTGGTCAGGTCTGGTTTTTCATTTAAATTGTTTAAAGTTTTTAAGTTAGTCTATCAAATGTGATTACAAGTAATGGACTGTTTCAATAATGACCTGACGTGTTGATCAAAAATGAACTATGCTGTTATTTTCATAGGTCGCACCTTTTTACCCATTTGACCTGTTTTTGTTTAAGCCTTACGGTAGAAGCATCTCCTCTTGACCCATTAGAGATAAAAGATAACCCCGATTGACCCGTTCATAAGTAAGTGGGTCAAGATTACCACCTATAATCTGTAGTTCACAATTCTTTTTCTATTTTTTTTAGCTTTTGCTTCATATATCAAAGATTTAGAAATCAAAAAGGAAAGTAGTCAGATAAAGGAGGCAAGCGAACTAACTAGTGTGCTAATTTCATAGGAGTTGATAAATTTTGCGATGATGCATGAAGGTTCGAAACGTATGGACGTTTTGGATCCCATAATAGCTACTGCCATAGCATCAGGATCGGGTGGATCCAAAGGGTTAAGCTCCAAAGATCGCGAGGATCTGTCTCGTTTATATTTGAAGGTCAGATTTCACATTATGCAAAATTCAGATTCTATTGTCATATGGATATGCTCTTAACTTTCCCCGTCTACTTTTCTTTGCGGTTAAAGTTTCTCGTAACTTTTACATATTTTATGGCATTGTTGTATCACTATGTAACTTGTAACTTGTAAGACTAATACATATAGCTGGCAAAGTCGGCGGTGGGTGGTTGGTATCAGGCACAAAACAGGTAAAGTTTTAGGGTGGGTCAAAACGGGTTGACTGACCCGTTATCACTTTATGTCATTTATGTTGCGAATGTCAATAAATTATATGGTCCCTATATATATATATATTGGGCGGATGATTGTAAAACTTCATTGTAAGAAAGGGTAAATTACACGAATGATCCCCGTGGTTTACTCAGATTTTCACGTTTGGACCTTGAAGATAAAAAATTGCACGGCTGATCCTTCATGGGCTGGTCAGGTTGACCCAAAACACTTTGTCCAGCATATTTGAATTCTAGAAGTAATGATTGTCATATGTTATGACAAATCATTTGAACAAAATAAATTAGTAGATCTTATGCGGTAGTATGCACGTCAGGCCCTTTTTTAGCCTTTTTTTACAAAACCATTTTATTGATTTTATCATTTGACCCATTATAAGTGAAACATAACCTGAAAACATAACTCAAATCGATTCATTTCTCAAGGAACAGGTCATGATATCCACCCCTACTAATTACTGTCAGTTTACTTTAATTACAGTTTGTTGACTACTGTGGAACAACCAATGACATAAGAAAGGCATGGACTCGTCACATGTATTCTTTTCCACACCTGATAAGGAGTACCTCATCGCGCAAGTACCCTTCTAATCGACTTTCAAATGAGTTCAAAGAACAAAGAGAAAAGGTGCCCCGTCTTGTTGCTAAGCAGCCATCTAAGATTCATAGTATCAAGCGTGTATCCCGTATTTCAGCCACTGAAAAGCAAAAGTCGTCCTCCAAAAGTCAAGCCATCAAGCCTCACAAGGCTACAGTCAACAAGTCTAGAGAGAAAGATAATGACATTTCTGTGAAGAAAAATACACGTTTCAAGCAACGTGAAGATAACGCCGCTGGAGAATTGAAAAGATTGAAACGCCAGTCTAGAAATGATTCCTCTAAAGATGATTGTATCATACCTGAGGAAGAACATGAAAATGAAGTAGAAGCTAGTGTAAAGCCCCTATCTTTAGAGTGTCTTTCGTCGTGTACTCAGGAGAAAGAACCTACCGATCTTGAAGACAGCATGCCCACTGTAACAGACGAGAGCCCTTCAAGAACCAATCAAAACCCCGTCGCAGACACTGATTCTGCCAAGGAACTAAAACAAACAAATGAACATGACTCAGAAACTGACATGCGGCAAATGCCTTCACAAAATGCAGAAACACAGAAAACAGATCTCATGCATACAGTTTCTGAATCAACTGATCATATTATTAGCATGAGGCAAGTGCCAAAACACGAAGATCCAAATGTGCAGCCACAGAAATCTTTACCTGCAATCAATTTACATTTGTTGCCCCAATTGGTTCAATCGGTGATTCAAAATTCTGTACAAACTAGTGAATCGCCTGGGCCAGTTCAGAACCAACAAGCTTATAGTCAAATGTGGCAATATCAATATCAGCACCAGAACCAACAGCAAAACCTGCAACAATGGTTGCAGATGCAACAGTCTTATCCACAACCATACGTTCAACAGCAGATACAAGCAAATCCGCAGCATCAGGAGCATTGGGCTAGAGCATACCAGCAGCAGCAACAAATGCAATTATATATGCAGCAGATGCAACAATACCAGCAGATGCAACAATACCAGCAGCAGATGCCACAAGATTACCATCAGAATCATCAGCACCAGATTGCTGCCATACCCAATCAGATATGGAATGCTACCCATGATCAACAGGTGTGTCCCTAATCAAAAAGTATAAGAAACCTCAAGCTCTGTGTGAAATGGTAAATCTCTCACGTTTCAGTTTTAAGTTATAATTTCTGCAGTGGAACACTGTACAAAGTCCAAAGATTTTTTTGTTAAATTAAAGTCAGTTCATATAATTCTCGATCTGAAGCTCAGCTATTTATATGGTACAAGCAGTATGAATAATCCCATCGCCAGCCTCCGTGTACACCTTTTTAAATATGAATCTAACTTAATTCGTTTTATATTTCGAATGTTTTTGTACCATCTAAGGGTTAAGATCTAAAAATCATCATTGAATCTTGATCGTTGATTTTAATCCAATGGTCAAGATCTCTCAACTTTTCTAGTAAAGTTGTCTCCAACTTTAGAGGATCTCAATCCAAAAAAATAGTAGCTTGTCATGTTTGCATGGTTTGGTATAAATGACCCTGAATTGAAAGTTAGGGTGGTCCTTAACTATCTTGTCATTTACATTGTTCTACAATTTGCTTATGTGACTTTCATATTGCTACAATTCTTATTATATAGTTCATGAATATGCTATATGCATACTATCCAACCAAAGTGCATGGCACAAATCACCATTTGGTTGACTATATATCAAATCACGGATAATAATTACTAATAGTCTCCCTAACTATATTTGCAATTTTTCATTTTTTTGTGTCAATCTTGGTCTATTTACGCAGGGTTATGGGACGATACCTTCCCATACAACCAGCACACATACTGTGCCGGAAGCACGACAAAACTATGAGAGTATGATAGTTAGACCAATGGCTCCAAGCGCACCAGCAAACATCGTGTCTTCTAGTAATCACCAACTAGCACACCGTTCTCCATCTTTTGAGCGAACACGTGCAACGTGAGCAAAATTCTGAATAATATTAGTTATGACGTCGTCTGTATCCGAGGTAATAGATCCATCGTCATAAACTCTTTGAATATGAAAAAGAGGTGATAATTTCGGCCCATTTACTAGACCTACATGTTTGGCCCATGAATCTGTTAACTGGGTCAAATTAAACTGAAAATATTAGGGGTTTTATAGAGTTTTATAGTTGAATTGCAGTCTTGTATTACATGCTCCATCTTTTGTAGGTGCAAGCGTCTCATTTAACATCTCAACAATTGTATTCATGACTCTATTATTGTACAGGGGGAAAATATTGTTGGCAGGATCTTGAATCGGTAATGAACGAGAGGTATGGTAGATTCAGAAAATGTGAAATTTTCACTTATGGCTACTATAGGAAAGTATGTTGGGCTTAGGATTTTATGTGCAGATTAGTCTGGGTTAAGATAAATATTTGAAATTGTGGGTTTTATATTTTGTTAATTTTTTTAGTACTTAAAGTGTGGAGGGAAATATAATTATTACAAAAAGCTAACTTTTCTTACTTAAAATTATTATCCGGCAAGAATCTTTAAAAAAAATTTGTATTTTTTTCTCAAAGAATGATGTGTACAGGCTTGCAACTTTTTTCTGTAAGGAAACATGTTTGTTGGCAATTAAGTCAAGTTATTGTTAAGTTTTGCAATGAGAACTACCACCTATGTGTTTTAGTGGTGAGACGTTTTGATTTGCCTACAAGAAGTTTCATTTTTGAATTTCATCAAGTAGTTATAAAAAAGAAAGGGTTAGAAAAAGTTACGGGATACATTGATTATGTGTGTACATTTGGATCAAAATCGAACTTCCCTATAAATAAGATAAACCTTATCTTTTACTTGTACAAGAGGAAAATAGAAAGGTTTGGAAAGTAATTAAGGCGTACATCTGAATCAAAGCTAGATTTCTCTCTTGTAATCTGGATCACTTTCTAGGAGCAATCTGGGTTTGAATCTTGCAAAAGATGGAATTAAATTTAAGTGGTTGATTAACCTTGACACTATCTCTGCTGGGGGTTATGTGGGTACCAATTCGGTACATGGATACAGACGGTTCTTATAAACTTACCGTTTTTTTAAGATTTGGCAAATTGGAGGGAAATATTTTCACAAAAATTGGGGGGAATATTAAAAATGGGCGGGAGCAGTAGAATTTAGTTAGGATACTACTAGTGTAATGGTGCATAACAAACAGACATGACATCAGCAAAACCAAGATGTTCATAATCTCATAAGACGGCATGACATTATGTAACAGTAAAACAATCTGAGAATATGTAAAGTAAGCAAAAATAAGTATAATTTTCATACTTTTCTTAAATTATTTCTTCAAATAGGCATTAAGTGATTTAAGATCTTTATCCTTACGAAATTTGTTCTCATTGTTTAGTTTTAGTGGCAAATAGAAACCTAACCATTTGAAAAAACACGGCGATTGTAAACTTAAAAATCCAAAAACTATTCTGACAAACCCGAAAGGAACGAACCATTGGCAACCGAACACAAACTCTTTGACATTTTAAAAACGAAGTTTTTGGTTCGGTTTTGGTTTATGTTAAAAAACCATTCTAAACCGACCCATACTCGTTTCTAATCACAAGAATCCCCTTATAACTTATAAAAAATGTGACATTTTAAAAGTTTTATTTTAAATAATAAATGAACTTTATCAAATTATTCAAGTCATGCCTTGCGTTTAAAACAGTTTTGTTAATATGTAAATATTAAAGTTAACTTTTTTGGAGGACTGTAAAAATCTTAAATATGATTAATAATGATTATAATGAGAGTATTTATTTATTTTAAAAATAAATATTTATATGTTGAACAGTTTTCAGTTGGGTTTGAGAACTGCCATATCCCATATGTGACCTTGGTCAACTAGAGGTCAACTTGGAAAGTGCGCATCACGCGCTGAACATAACAAGTTGGATACACACCGCCGTCATGCATACGTGTAAAATTTCTATCGGTGCTCAAGTTATATACCACATTTTCATTTGCCCACTCCTTGTAGTTTAATAAGCTTGACAGATTATCACCTTGTACTTCATTTTTAAGCATAAAAATTCATACACTACCATTCCACAAAAAATCACACATTGACTTATTCTATTTTCAACTTCATTATCATTAGTAATTATACAACCAAATTTTACAAATAATGTTAATTTTCAAGTAAATTATCGAAATGAAATTTTTGTCATACAATAAAAATTTGATGCTTGATTCTAAGCCATCTAGAATAAAATGTTCTAACTATAAGTTACATAATAAGT
>JANDBE010000028.1:40985512-40997580 GCA_024320915.1 Erigeron philadelphicus
GGTGAATATTGAATTGTGTGATTTAATAATAAGAATATGATAGTGTGTCTCTTTATAAAAAAATAATAAAATACTTTGTTCAGGCTTTTGTCAAAATGATTAAGTATGGGAAGATTATAGCTTCGGGTAAGCTCATGTTATCAATGACTCAAAATGCAATCAAACACTATGTTGGGTCTGACTCCTTTCAACATAACTAATTTCTTGATTACATAAGAAAATGATACTAATTTAGAATTTTAGATACATGTAGTATCACAACATGAGAAAAGATGTTTTTTTCATTCTAGAAGATAAATTGATCATTGGTTGAGCTTAAGCTTTTAGGGTGAAACTAATATCCTAGTGGAAACAGAGCTCACCTGTTTTGATTTTAGACTCGCAAAATGAGCCAGCTGTTGAAATTAGTATGCTCACAAAGCGAGCACGACACCCATAATTAAAAGAAATTACAAAGAAATTAACCTAGAATATACTTACTTTCACCTTCACATAACGTCTCACACTCTCATATTTTTATTCTTACATAATAAAGTATCATGTAAACGTTTGTAAGAGTTTTAAGCACTTAACACGCTAAGTCTACTAGACATAAGTCATCTTCTAAATAGAATCGTAACTCATAAAAAGATGACAACTACTAGGAATAAAGAAAAATACGTGCACGACCCATGTTTTTCACTTTACCTTTTTCGCCTTTATTCTCTTTATTGTGGAAGTCGTTATCTAGGGAATGTTTGAACTTTGGTCTGATTTGTCATGATTGACTAGCATACATTTGTTTTGGGTAGTTTGTTCTCTAGGTGAGTTTTCGTTTATATGTTTCATATTATTAGTTTTAAGGTTGTCACAAAGATAGTTGAAGAATAACAAAAAGATTAACAAAATGCTAATAGTTTGTCACAAATCAGGAAAGCATTAAGATACAAAATGAACACCTTTGGTCAAACTCAATTGGCATCACAATTAAGTTAGATAAACTTAATTATACATTAACAAAGACAAAGTTAGACATTCTTGATAAATTTGAAGTTCTCACATGTGTTTCACTGTGAATATGAATATTTATGTATGTGTTAAGAGAATTTTAAATGATTAGCAGACAAAATTTGTGGTGGCTGTTAAACCTTCAATTATCCCCAGTCCCCACCGCATTCCAAACTGTTACTAGTGGGATAAGCATACGTACATTGGTACTAAGCCACTAGTTGGTTTCTATACATACGATTTTATTAAAAATTAGAAAATATTCGACAAGATGTCAAAAATTACAACAAAAGACTTTGACTTATCATCAAAAATTTCAACAAAATACCCAAGGGTATGCTTAGGTATTTTGTATATATTACTGAAGATGAGCTAAATACGAAAGCAATTGCAATAGTAAGATTAAAGTGTCATTTTTGTATGTTGTCATGTGATACTTGGCTATATATAGTTACTTAACGCTTACGTTCTATTATGTTTTTCCTATTTGATTGAAGATTTTTATGAAAACAATCCTTTTACCTTGGGTGAGACTGTCTACGTCTTATCTTTTTCATATAACCGCTCAGACATGGATTAAATACTCTTATTATTGTTGTATATAGATATAGATATAATTATCTATCAAAAGAACTACAACATACATTAACCACTTGTTGGGAAAAACGGGCCTCTAAGGTTCCCCAACAATCACAATCCAAAAGTAGATAAACACAATAAGGAAATATGAACACAAGATTTAACGTGGAAACTCCAAAACCGAAGAAAAACCACGGGCCTCCAAAGAGAAAAAATTTCACTATATGAAAAATTGTTACAATCACATAGACTAATCTCTTAACTCTTAAGCCAACCGCCCCAACGTACCGCCCCAACCAGTACACTTGAAATCAACAAGTCCTACACCGCAAAATAAAGACCCCAGTTATCTTCTACATATAAGAAAACATCCCTCTATATTTTGACTCGAACCCTCACCGACTTCCTTTTAGTATTGTTGTTACTTTTGGACTATTTAGGACCATATGGGACAAGTGTCATGAAATACTTTTTGATATATTTATATACATGTAAAGCTTACCCAATACACTTTCTTTAATACACTTCAACAAACTTCTTTGAAACTCTTCTCATAAGCTTATTATGTACACTTTCACATGTTAATTAATTATTAAGTCAATACCATCAAACATCAAGTATCAATATATACCCTTATATTTCGTGAATATAATTGTCATATTCGTTTTACTTTAATATCTATTTTATAATAATCGATTCCTGATTAAATTAAATTAATACCAATAAGTGGTATCTTTTTAATTATAAGTAAACAAAAAGTTCTAAGATAGTGACAGATAGATTTGTGATTCTCACCCTTTTTTGGTATCTTATCTTTTTCTAATTATTTCTTTGATTTTGTCCTTTAACAACATCTTTACAAAGTTCTAAGCTTTCTCATTTATTTATGCTAATATAATAAAGAAGAAGAAGCTTAATGACATCAAGAAGATGAAATTAGACATGTGGGGACTTGTAGAACATGCTCAATCCTTCACAACAGGTTTTACTGCTTCTGCAGCTTCAATAAACTTCTTACCATTCAAAACCCATTTCAAGAAAACATTCACACAAGTTTTTTTTTAAAGAATGTTTTCAAGTTCGAACCTTTTTAAATAAACAATCCTGGGATAACCTCGGAAATTGTTCATGGGTCTTAGTTTCAAGAATCTTGTTATTTTCAAAAACCATTTCAAGAAAACATCCATTTAAGTTTTTATAAAAGCTTCGAGTTCGAACATCTTTGGGTGACCAGGGAAAAAGTTCAGAAATGGTCATAGAATTATATCCCAATTAGACTGTGTGTGTGTATATATATATATATATATATATATATATGTATGTATGTATATGTATAAGTGAACTAAGAAAAAATCACCCTTTTACAGTTTTACCCATTTTGTTAAGAAAATGAAAACAGAGGAAGTAACTATTAACAACAACATTCATGCTGCAACTTCATCATCATCAGATGGAAGTAACATGAATACAACAAATAGCAAAAATCAGAATTTGGGACAGTATGGGACTGATGCAAGACTTTTGTCAGAGTTTGAACAGTCAGTTGGATCTGGTAAGTCTTTTAACTACTCAACTTTAGTTGCAAATGCGCCGAAATCAGGGGCTGTTGTGCCTGAACATGAAGTGACTGCTTATTTGTCAACTTTTCAAAGAGGTGGTCTTGTTCAGCCTTTTGGTTGTATGATTGCTATTGAAGAACCTAGTTTTAGGATCATTAGTTTTAGTGAGAATTGTTTTAGTATGTTAAGTTTAAGTACCGAAAATCTTGATGATAAGGTCAAGAAAAGTCTGATTGGAGTTGATGCTAGAACCCTTTTCACTTCTAGTTCTAGGGCTTCTTTAGAAAGAGCTATAGGTTCAAGGGAAATCACCTTGTTAAACCCTATTTGGGTCCATTCTAGGACTACCCGTAAACCGTTTTACGCGATTCTTCATAGGATTGATGTCGGTGTTGTGATTGATTTAGAGCCAGCTAACAATAGTGATCCCACATTTTTGCTTGCTGGTGCTGTTCAGTCACAAAAACTAGTGGTTAAAGCGATTTCTAGGCTGCAGTCTGTCCCTGGGGGAGACATCGGGGTTATGTGTGATATGGTTGTTGAAGAAGTCCAAAAGCTTACAGGTTATGATCGAGTTATGGTGTATAAGTTCCATGATGATGAACATGGTGAAGTTGTTTCAGAAATTAGAAGGTCTGATTTAGAACCGTATTTAGGACTACACTATCCTGCAACAGACATCCCACAAGCTGCTCGATTTTTGTTTAAACAGAATCGTGTGAGAATCATTGTTGATTGTTATGCGGAATCAGTTCCTGTGATTCAAAGTCAAGAGTTGAAGCAGCCACTTTGTTTGGTCAACTCTACCCTTCGAGCACCTCATGGCTGCCATGCTGTTTACATGGCTAATATGGGATCTGTTGCATCTTTAGTGATGGCGATTCTTATAAACAACAAGGACTCCTTGAAGCTATGGGGTTTAGTCGCCTGCCATCACAGTACACCACGTTATATCCCTTTTTCACTTCGCTATGCGTGTGAGTTTCTAATGCAGTCAATGGGTTTGCAGCTCTATATGGAGCTCCAATTAGCCGAACAGAAAGCAGAGAAACAGATTCTCCGTATGCAGACCACCCTGTGTGACATGCTCCTGCGTGACGCCCCTTTTCGGATCATAACTCAGTCTCCAAGTATAATGGATTTAGTCAAATGTGATGGAGCGGCTTTATATTACGAGGGGAAAGTTTGGTTGATTGGTATAACTCCAAATGCATCACAAGTTACAGACATAGCTAACTGGTTATGTAGTGAACACAAAGACTCTACAGGTTTCAGTACAGAGAGTTTGTTGCATGCTGGTTATCCTGGTGCGGTTCTGCTCGGTGATGCGGTTTGTGGTATGGCTGCTGCACGAATTAATTCAAAAGATTTCTTGTTTTGGTTCAGATCGCATACAGAAAAAGAAATCAAATGGGCAGGAACTAAGCATCATCCTAAGGACGAAGATGATGGTGAGAGAATGCATCCAAGATCTTCTTTTAAGGCGTTTCTTGAAGTAGTGAAAAGTAGAAGTTTTCCTTGGGAGATTTCTGAAATCAATGTGATTCATTCTTTGCAGTTAATTATGAGAACATCAGCTCAAAATGTTGCAGATAATGGTGGTGGTGGTCGTAAAATGATAAAATATGGTCAAGAAAGTGATAATGGAGTTCCAGAAATGGATGAAATTAGTTCGGCTGCTTGTGAAATGGTGAGAGTGATTGAAACAGCATCTGTCCCAATTTTTGGTGTTGATGGGTCTGGTTTGGTTAACGGGTGGAATGGGAAAATTGCAGAGTTGACTGGTGTGCTAGCTAGTGATGCGATGGGGAAGTCTTTGATTGATGATATAATTCATGAAACATCACGTGGAGACGTTAAAGATCTTCTCACTAGAGCTTTGCAAGGTACATCTTTGTATCAGAAGTCTAATAATGGCTGATTACTTTGTCACGGGAGCCGTATTTTCTCAGTTATGTCAAGTCTAAAAATAAAAAAGATCATAGAGTGTTGTTAGATCACCTTGACCTTCAGTTAAACTGGCCATTTTTCATCCGTACCATTTAGACCCTGTACCCAGCCCACATGGCTTTCACTTCTCCGAACAACCATGTCTCATATTGGCCCTTGCTTAAAATTTTTTCTCTAGTGTACTAAACAAACTGAAAAAAGAAATTATTGAATATTATTTCCTATAAGATGGCATAACTTTTAAGCTCCACCTTGGCCACAAGAGGTCTAAGTTTCGAAACTCCCTAAATAACATCTAGGGGGTGGTCAGTGAAAGGGTTCATAAGCGGTCACAGGAATATCCCGGTTAGAAGGGTGCATTTCATTCAAACAGACTTGCCGAAAAAGATAGTGGAAAACCACCCTCGTTTTGTTCGGCAGATATTGTTTGACCTCTAAATTTAAAATATTTTGCATTATTTGATGCAGGTGTAGAAGAGAAAAACATTGAACTGAAACTAAAAAGGGCTGAAAACAACACCATCATATACATCGTGGCTAATACGTGCTCAAGCAGGGACTACATGAACAATGTGGTTGGCGTATGCTTTGTGGGTCAAGATGTCACCACTGAGAAAATTGTCATGGATAAATTCATGCGAATGGAAGGAGCTTATAACGCTATTATCCAAAGTTTAAATCCCCTAATTCCTCCTCTATTTGCTTCCAACGAAAACGCTTGTTGTACTGAATGGAATGCAGCCATGGAAGAGCTTACTGGTCATATTAGAAATGAAGTTCTTGGGAAAGTGCTTCCTGGTGAAGTTTTTGGAGGTGTATGTCCACTTAAAGATGAAGATACTCTGACAAAGTTTATGATTTTGTTATATAAAGCAATCAATGGTCATGAGACTTCAGATATGCCATTTGGATTTTTTGGTAAAGATGGAAATCTTGTAGAGGTTCACTTGAGCGCAAGCAAGAGGGTGGATGATGGTGGAAATGTACTCGGCTGTTTCTGCTTCTTGAAGACTAATAAAAGTGATCTAGAGTTTGAGTTGAGTAATAATTTAGCATATATTAGGCAAGAAATTAAGAACCCGTTAAACGGGCTGCATTTCACTAACCAGCTTCTTGAAAACTCGGCCATTTCAGAAAATCAGAAGCAGTATCTTGAAACAAGTGGTGCTTGTGAAAGACAAATTGCATCAATCATCGAGCACATGGATATTAAAAGTATTGAAGAAGGGTAAGTAGGATATAGCAAATGAGTGGCTTGAGTAACATGTCAAAAACAGGTCTATTGTATTGTTTGGGTGAAAGTGGGTCAAGTCAACTTGACCATGAACATTTATTTTTCAGTTTTTTTTGTAAGTTTTAGTAAATGGTTTGTGTTAGATATGATTATAAAATCAACCCTTTCGTAATCGCAAGGAAATGGGAATTCTTCTGCTTAGATGGACCCAGCTTTAACTATAAGAGTAATTTTTTAGGAGGTTTTTCCCTGTTTGGGTTACCCGGGGATGGGGAGCCATTTTCTGACCCGGAAGTAGCGGCCTAACCGGGTTTTTTTTTGCCCTTGTCCGGTTCGAGCCATTTCCCTGACCACCCAACAAGACTACTTGCCACTAGACCACTTGGTGATAATTTTTTAATAATAAGATTAAATAGATATATTTCAATTCGAAAAATCAAGCAGTATATTATATTCATAGATTTTAAACCGATCTTTGTAATGGAGTATCATAATCTGGATCCTAAAAGCTTGCAGAAGCAAATCGGTGTTTGACCTCAAAAGTGAGATGCTTCTCTGTTATCTGTAATGATACCCTTTGAAGGTACTAACTTTGTGAAAATATTTGTTTTTCTACAGCAGCATGGATCTAAACTTAGGCGAATTTGTCATGGAGAATATTCTAGACGCGATTGTGAGCCAAGTCATGATCGTACTGAAGGAAAAGAATATCCCCCTGGTTCACGAAATACCTGATCAAGTCAAAACACTCGCTCTTCTTGGTGATCAAGTTAGGCTTCAGATAGTCTTGTCAGATTTCTTACTCAGCATTGTGAACCATGCACCTTCACCAGACGGATGGGTGGAAATCAAAGTGTCCCCTGGACTCAGGATGATACAGGATGGGCATGAATTAATTCATCTACAGTTCAGGTGAGGTTTATAGCTTTCCTTTCTTATTTCCTGCTTGAATAAAAAAGAGCAGTAAAACCACACATGAGAATGCAGTATCATCCTATTTATTTGGAAAAGGTTACTCTAGTTTATATGTTAACTCAAACAAGTCGCATGAAACTCTCAGCTTGAAAGACTGTAGGTCAAACAGGTCTAAAGTGTCCCAAAGTGTATCTCTGATGCATATCAAAACATAAAGAAAAAACAAAGAAATAATCAAATAAGAGTAGGAATCAATAACACTAAAGATGACTTGGATAACAATCTGATTAAATCTCTGCTTAAGCAGCTTTTTGAGTTTTCTTCAAGTCCTGACCTTAGGCAAACCATTGCATTCTCGTTTGGAGTCCATGTTACTCCCACCATAATGAAATGAGGCATATTTCTTAAGCTTCAAAACACTAAGTAATCAGAATATAGTTGATCGTAAAAAAAAAAAAAACTAATATCTCATCATTGTAATTGAAGTTACAATTGCACATCCAAAAGCCACTATGTATAAATAAAATTTCGGTAGTATTTTTTATTTTACTCGGTAGTATTAATCATGAAATATTTTATTCTCGCAGAATGACTCATCCCGGTCCAGGGTTACCTGTGGATATCATTAGGGAAATGTATGAAGAGAGAAAATGGAGTACACAAGAAGGACTTGCTCTAAATCTTTCTAGAAAGCTTCTCGGTATCATGAAAGGCCGTGTGCGTTACGTCAGGGATGACAGTAAGTCTTACTTCCTCATTGAGATTGAACTTAAAACAAGGAAATGACTATAAGAAAAATCTCTTAAGAAATAAGAAAATATTTATAAGATCAACTGCATATGTTCTAATGTACATAAGCGTCTGTAGATGCTTTTATTTCATTCCAATTTTCACCATGTTGGTGCCTTAGATTACCAAATCTTTGATGTGTAGAAGAGTTCAAATTCAATTCACAGTTATGTAAACCTGTACCTTCAAAACCTGTGTCTGTATATAATTTCATGTTCATAGGATCAAATTCAATCCTTGTCTATGATGTTACTGTGTTGTTCACAGGCTTTTTCTTAAGTGTATGATACTTATTAGAGGAAACCACCAGAACAATCATATTTGACATTCTAGTGAACCATACGCGTTATGTTGATCCTTTATCTAACAAAAAACATCTATTGACCCATGACTTCCGATCCCGGAAGGTACTTTTTTCATGGACCAAGAACTACAAACCAAAAAAGTAACTTTGAAACCCATGAAAGAAATATGTGTACCCACAAACCGAAAATGATACTGTCCACCCTCCATCTACTACTGAAGGAGGTTGTCATTTTTCATGAATGCCACAGAAAACAAAAATGGACAAGAAGTCTACACAGTTCTATCATATCTATGTAGTATCCAATTATCCATCTGATATACGTCTCACACGGTCATACCCACACGGCCACACCATTGCATAGCAACTTTTTCCTGCCTCATCCACACACACACACACACACACACACACACAAAAAAAGGAAAAAAGAAAAAAAAAGACAACGCACTACTTTCAATCGTCAGTCACATCATTCAGAGGATGCTTTTGTCAAACAAGTTCTTATAAATGTATGGTCACATATTACGACTTACAATGGATGGTTCTTTTGATCTTCTCTATTTATTGCTCCTCCACTACAGGTTTCATTGTGTACCTACAGAAAAGTTACATTTACTAAAATATCTTCAAACAAAATCACCTTTGCATTCAAAACAAAATTAACTTGCATATCCATACCGAGTTCAAAAGCTTGCAATAGTTGATTATGGGGCAAAATAGTGACATCACTCATTTATGACCAAAGATTTAATGAAAGATAACCAAGTTTTGTAGAACATAACAATAATAACGCTTAGAAATAAATTGAGATGGAAGAGTATAAGGTTTGCTAGCAATCAATCTATGCCTAACTATGCAGAAGGGTAGATGCAACATAGAGTTGGGTGTTTTTGTACCCTAGTGTATTGTCTCACAAGTCTAACAAGTGACTGGAACTTTTCTGGGTCATTTTTCAGACATCAAAGTGTTGCTAAAAAATTTTGGACATTTTTTCAAGTTTGTAGTACCTTTTTTTTTTTAAAGGTAAAGATTCTAAATCACTTAATTAGCCCTTTGGTTTCATGTTTGTTATACTACTTTAAGCATTTTTATAGCTTCAAGCTTTTCAACTCATTTGGAACAATTGCCATTTTCCAAGTCTACAAGATCCAGTTTGATGAAAAGATCAAAACTAAAGACAAATTGCCATTAAGTAAAGCAAAACTAACATTTATGATACACATTATAATAGATCAGGTACAAGTCATTAAGCACAATAACGACATGTTTCACCTGTACAGGGCTTCTACAAGAAACAGATGTTCCTCTAAAACATGAAACCTGCTCATGATAACTAAACAAGATTGGAATAGAGTACATAACCAAAAAGAAAAGTAGTTTCCAACTTCAGTTCCCATTGGTTTTTACTTCTTAGTCAATACATGAACTGAAAACAGACTCAAAGTCGAAACACATGATAAGTCAGATCAACTCCCCCACAGGCCCACACTATACAGTTACCCTTATGAGAATCCTTCCACCATGTTTTTACTCGAACAAACATAAAGTTATGTGCAATTAACATCTTCGTCATCATCAATCTCCCAAAATGAAGAGGTGAAGAACACAAGATTTGACCGGTTTACATATTAGCAAAATGGTAATCTCTTTGATCATTCGCCTCTATTTCAAAAGCCTTAAATCTTCAGATTTTATCTTTCCAAAAGTACACCAAAATCTGCACCTTTGATTTCCTTTCTACTAGTTATGTACACGATATGTACTGATGAAAGCCAGCAGTCTCGGGTAATAATTATAATTTAGACACTTAACAAGACTGCCGCTTCAACTGCTGTCAACTCTGCTCGACTGGACCATCCTTTGGAGGGCTACCTGATGAGTCTCCCGAGTCTGAACCATTTGACCGATGCATTTGGATGTTTAAACTATTTGACGATAGAGGTTCCTGAAAAACGGTAAGCACAAACACGTAAGGTAACATTTATGTTTTCTGGATTCAAATTATATACGACAAGAGGCTTGAAGGTCATGTTTCAAGTAATAAAGAAAGAAGAAGTGAGAACAAGTCAAAAGCCTAAAATAACTATTATCATGAAAAGCGTTTAACAGGTCAAAGGCCTAAAATACCTTTACCATTATTAATATCATTGCCATCAAGAATTGCGTAGCATAATTACAAGGACAAGAATTGTAACATGACAATATAATTACCATTACGATCAAGAATTGTGTAGCATATTTATGACTAACTTCGATTAAGTTTCTATAAAATAACATTGTACCTGATCAGCAGCCTCTGACCCCTCTGAATGGAAAAGGATAGGGCGGCAACGCTTATCTTCATTCATCAAGCTAGAGTTCTGGAAGTGGGTCACGAGTGCCATCTTTCCTTGGATTCGAGCATAAGCCAAGGAAGCAACTTTTTCACTGTTAAACTTCTCCCATTTTTTCCCATTGAAAGCCTAAACAACCCGGAACAAAAAATGAATATAAGTATATATCTACATTTAAACATTAAAGCCTTTACAATTAAGCCATGTCGAATTAACAAAGTCAAAATATCAAAACCTGATAAAACGGGATTATGTGCGTTGGAGAAAGCATGTTGATAAACGCATAGCCTACATTGCATTTGTTCTGCATCAAATGGCATCAAGTTATTTACATATATACACCGAATAGGATACAAAATAGAAGAGACTGTAGATGTCAGTATGTCACAACCTTGGCGGGTTGGGTAATAATGGGTCAAAACTGGTGAAACTTTATACAAACCAGGTTTGATTGACCAGAAAAGCCTTTTGTCCAAAACTATATCTAAAATTACCGTGACAAATATGATATATAAACTTTACAGCATTTCACTGATAATCTAACATCTCACATGCCACTACTTAGGACATTTAATGCATTGAAAAATACACTTTGGTTGATTAAATTGCATTTCCTTTTTTGGCTAACTTTTCAGAGTTTACCCGTTAACCACATAAAAAACAACCCGAACAGGCAAGGAAATGGATGAAGGTCGCCACCTCTTCAGAAGAGCTTCAACTAGAAATTAATACTTAAAATATTACCTTAAAATCGATGGGCAAGTATAGAAAATCATAAGTACCACTATGATTTTCATCAATCGCAGCTAGCAGCATTTTTGAAGTATACCTGGAGTACAAATAGACAATTTAGATGAAATCTCTAACTCTATAAAGTACTGAAATTTGTAAGGGTTATAACGATCAGGTCTTACTTGTTAGGTATGTTTTTAATCATCAAAGTTGTTCTGGTATCTTCCCCACTTCTGATTTTATCAATATCAAGCTGGAACTGTTTCTTGCCATCTGTTTGACTTCCATTTTGGTCAACACGCCGATTGCGTCCGCGCTCTGCCAAACTCTCTGCTATTGTGGGTCCTATCCCCTGGTAATGCCCGTTACCAGGAAACATTGGACTGATCCTGGGAGAAGACATGGTACTAAAACTTGAAAAACCATTTTCAACTGACCCACGAGAGTTTAAAAAGCCTCTCTCAATATGTCCTACACCACCGTATGCAGGAGGGCTCATGAACAATGTTTCAGGAGACTCGTGATAACGACCGAAATGTCCTTCAAAAGGGATCCCAGTTGGAGCAGACGGAGCAGATCCAACATGATGATGCAGATGGTGATGTTGCGATGAACCAAGCAAAGATCCATGGCGTCCAGTGATTGGGAACCCATGAGTAGGACCAGAGGGGGCCTTGGATGTAGTA
>JANDBE010000028.1:41008535-41021741 GCA_024320915.1 Erigeron philadelphicus
CATGAAAGGAAGTATTGATTATCATTGTTATTATGCGTTGACAATTATAGATGGTAAAACATTCATATATTTTAATTTTTCATCAAATACTTTATGTACATTTTGGATTTTAATTAACAATAATTATTAGCTATTCATTTAATTTCAATGATATATATCGATCTTTTAAAAAAATGATAGTCATTAAAATTCAAAAAAATTGCATTTGATCAATAGAAAGAGTATAAAATTAAATTTTGAAGATCTGAAGTTTATAATATTAAAACATTCTATTAATGCTTTATAATATAATAATATAATAATATGATATAAAAATAGCTAGAATTGATATGTATATTACATACTTTCATAAAACTTTATTTTAGTGAGTTTGATTTGGGATTACTAAACCCAAAAAAAAGTTTCTTGTAATGTTTTTGTTACTACTAAACATTTCATCAAAATGGAAAAAAAAGAAAAGAAAAAACAAGTAATGTAGAGTATTTTTTGATCAAACTAATATGCATCAAAATTAAAATTAAAATAGAACAATAAATAGTTTAACTAAGTTGGACCAATTATGGACCATGAGAGAGTGATAGCTAAAAGTGTGTTGATTGAATTTATTTTAAAAATAAAAATTTATAACATGTCTTTTCACAATGAAATACGAACCACAAGTATAATAAAAATCATTGTTAATTACCAAATATTTTTTTTTTTTTTTTAATGTTGATATGTCAGAATGGTTAGCTAACTATATAAATCATCATGATATAAAAAACAAAATCTTAATGTTGATGTTTTAAGTTAGAAAGCAAAGGATTATTTAAGTTCAGTTAAGTTTTAACTCGTGCGAATGTTATATTTAGTTTGACATTAAACTGAAATATGAAACATCCCACCAAAATGTCTGACATGAACACAAAACATCGTATAAGTTTTCATCTTTGACGCTAGTGTTATATGTTTATTGTTTTTGTTTTTTTTAAAGCTAGTTTGCTGAGAGTCTATTTTTTTTAAAATGTGTTTCGTTTGAAACTTCGTGTTGCAATTCAACAGCGAGAGGTCTAACATACGTTGTTTTAACCGGGTTCGCGTTAGAAAGCTTTCTCGAAGTGGAATTGCCTATTTCAAATACCCAATAGAGGGAAACCCTTACCAATCTGTCTGAAGACACGACGATTAATAGGGTAAACACTGCCCTTTAGACTTGAATCTAGATATACCCAAATCCAGCATTCATATTAGTACACCAACTCTAGTTAGTAAAATGTTAATCGTCCATTAAAAGTAATTCCTCATTCTCTTATCCATAATAACCATAACCACTGTGACCTTTTCATGGTATTATCTTTTTTCATTTTGGCGAATCAGTTTCATGTGAGTGGACAGTGGACACAGAAGCATAATTTTATCTAAATCAATGGAGTGTTGTTCTTCAGGCCTTTTATGTTTAGCTTCAACATCATCTCTTTATAGTACTACTTCACTTTCTTCACCTCTTCAATTCAAGATTCCCAAATCTTCTTTTTTAAATAATCAAAATATATCCCTAATCACTTCTTCTTTCAAACCCCATGCTACTGGTAATTTCCATCTTCTTGTTTTCCTTTTTTATGTTATAAAGTTTATATCTTTATGGTTTTTCTTGTATTTATATTCAATCTTGATTTAGAACAGGGGAAGCAGTCTTTCTGTCTGTCCTTCTTGGGTTAGTGTATGACTGTCTACATCCTACCTCCCATAACCCGCCTTTTCGGGGTGTTGTTGTTTTTGTTGTAACCCTGTAT
Source organism: Erigeron philadelphicus (assembly GCA_024320915.1). Classification (NCBI taxonomy): domain Eukaryota; kingdom Viridiplantae; phylum Streptophyta; class Magnoliopsida; order Asterales; family Asteraceae; genus Erigeron; species Erigeron philadelphicus. The sequence goes on from JANDBE010000028.1 coordinate 41,010,308, forward strand.
TAAGATTTTTCTGGCAAGAATTTTCTTTAGTTGATTTTCAGGGTTATATTAGAATATTACCAAGTACAAAAGTTACTGACTTGCCCTATTAGATAATAGTAATATGTATAATTAGTTAGATATGATAAGCTGTAATAATTTGGAAGTTCTTGTATAAGATGATAAGGAGAAGTTGTGTTAAATTTCCAAGATTCATCATAGAAAGATAAGATTTTTTTAGTAGTGTACAAATGATAAGTGAGTGAAAAGACAAATAGTTGTGTATGATTTATGACCAAGCTTGTGACATATGAATGGGTACTTGCAGCTACTCAAGAGGCTGTTGAAGTTTGTGACATCGAGTCACAGTTTGTTGAGGTTGGATACATATCTAAAGTTCATGGACTTCAAGGAGAGGTTCGTGTGAAGCCTAACACGGATTTCCCTGAAATGAGGCTTTCCGAGGTACAAGTCTGAAATCCTTACATTCATGTTCTTCTGTAACAGAATCACTTTCGTTTTTGAGAGTCTTACCTACTGACTTTCAAAACACATTTAACTCATTTTAGCTATCAAATGTTGTGTACAACTATTATTGAGTTTGATGTAATTGAATTTTAGATTAAACCATATATGGCATTTCGTTGCAAACTAGCCATAGTTTTTTTTAAGTATGCAAAAATTAGGCACTATAATTCCCAAGAATTAGATATTATGGACAGTGGTGGATCCAAAATCTCTGAGCGTTGGTATCTACTAGCATAAGAAATATGAGGTGGGTGTGCATAATTTATAGATTTTCTTTGCTACGAAACATAAGAATTTTTGGTATGGGAGCATGTAGGCTCTCTACTGATTTCCGGCTATGTGGCATTTAGTGCAAAAAGCTCCAATGTAGTTGGCAATGCTTGCCCAAGATCACTCATTCTTGCCAAGTGTGTTTTTCTTTTATTTACAAGAAAGATGGCTTGCTGACAACAATAAGCCAAGCATCGGTGTTCAGCATGTTGGTTAGTTCATTATTGATAATGGCTGGTTTCACACTTATAAACTCACAGTGGACTCTAAATTTGGGATGGAGGTGGTGTCAGTTCTTACTCAGGTTTTATCTTTGTGCTGTTTATTTTATCTTAGTAGATAATTTTATGTATTTAGCCAGGGAGAAGATGGTTAAAGCAACAACTAATGGGAAAAGAAATAGTTCAAGAGGTTGAATTGGTGGGGGGTCGAGGACATCATGGACAAAAGAGTTGGATAGTTAAATTCAACAATGTTGACAAAGTAGAGCAGGTATGCTTACTAAAGTTTCATATTATAAAGGCAATATTTATATTTCATACAAAGCTAACCAAATAATGAATTTTTGTTTTTTGAATTAATGCAATTTTAATATCTTATTAGAACCACAGTATCTGTAGTGTTGTTGGCCTGTCATCATTTGTTGATCACAATTTCTTGACTTTTGCAGGCTCAGCAACTTGTTGGGTCAGCTATACTTGTATTAGATGAGGATAGACCTGAGTTGGCGGAAGGTGATTTCTATTCGCGTGATCTTGTTGGCATGCGAGTTACTCTTAAGGTATTATTTTATGCGTCTTTGACCTTTTCCCTTTTTAATGTCATAACTAATAAACTTGTTTTAGTCAAGTTAGTAAAATCTCTTCAATGAAGACTAAAAGAGGAACCTTTTGGATCCATATAGATAGCTTTAAACTATTTCTAGTGACGATACCAAGAATGTAGGTATTTTAAAGTTGAAACTTAGCTTATAAAGAAATGTTGCATATTTATTGGGACGAAAGAAGTAAATGCTTCTATACAATTATACATAAGTGCAAGCCTCAAAGCATAGTGTCAAGTTAAATTCCATATACTAAGATGGTTATGTAATTTCCCTTTTTTAAACATACATCTGATGTTAGTTTTGATTAGAGGTGCCATTTCCGACCCATTTACAAATGAGTGGGTTGATTTAGGGATATGTTCTATGACAGTTATCTTTTAACGGGTCAAATGAAAAATGACCGGTTTTGACCAAATTCCCAACGCATTCATCCAAAGTGTATATATTTTTCCAAGTTTTCAACATGTCAAAGAGTATTTATTACAAAAATAAATATAATAATTGAAATATTATATGGAGTAGTATTTTGAATTATGCTAGATATTTTACAAAGTTTAGACATTTGCACAAAAGTGTTTTAGGTCAATTCAACTTGAAATGTAACAAGTATTAACCCGTTTTGACATGTTATATGCTCTACCTTCCTCTCCCATTTACCACTTGGAAGGCTTAAATGCATAATGTATTGGTTTTCTCCTATCCATATCAGGAAACTGGTAAACCAGTTGGAACTGTTTTGAATGTTTTCGATAATGGAGGAAGCGATCTCTTGCAAGTTAAACTTGATTCATCCTCGGAGATAATAGACAAAAATGGAAATCTTAAATCAGAAGCACCCGTTGTGTGGGTACCATTCGTTGAAGCTATTGTTCCTCATGTTGACATGAATAAAAGAGAAATGTTGATTACACCTCCCAAGGGGCTCCTTGAGTTAAATGTACGATCCGATGAGAGGTCAAAGAAAGAACGCCGACAGCTTGTGAGTCAAACTTATATTTGATACATTTCTAAATTATTATTGCTTTGGGATTTCTGATATCAATTGATGTATCGGTTTTTGGCAACATTTAAGGTAAATAACTTAGTTGTTCATTGTTACCATTACAAATTATTTATGGCCTTGTTTCTTGACCCGCCCCTCGTGAGAACAAGGTTTCAGACTAAACTTTTGTTTTTAACATGTCTTTCTTAAGTGAACTTGTACATTTATTGCATCAACTATAGAAATTCATCCTCATTATGGTGATTCTTTTGAAACTTGAAAGTTAGAGAATCTGTATGGGTTTTGAATTCTGACCCACAAGTCAAAGCGGAACTCTTTCTCTCACCCATCGAGGGAATGTATAATAGTGGAGTTTAAACACATATACTCCGTAATCGAGACTCATTTTACACTTTATTTACTTCGTTTGATATGGCATATAGAGATATGTTATAAAGCATTCTGCTAATTCAAACAAAAATTACTACAATACGATATACCGTTATATTAAATACGCTATATATTTTTGTGAATTTGAACAAAAGTTGGTTTATGCTTTAAAAACACTTCTATCTTGAATTACTTATTAGAACAAGTCTGGCGTGTTTCAGGAATGGAAAGAGAGGAAAAAGTATCAGAAGCGGCTTATAGCTGCGAAAAAGAAACTGTGTGAAATGGAGCAAAAGCATGTCTTTGATGGGTTTAGACATGGAGAGAAAGCCCAAGGGAATCTACTAGCTGATCAGATTGTAGGGGTCAATTCCAAACTACTTCAAGTAGCGTTAAAGACTGTTGAGACACCTTATGACAGGTGATTGGTTTTTCCAATTTCAACTATTTGATCATCTTTGGAGCTTTGGGACTTTGGGGCTGCAAAATGGCTGGGCTGGATAATTTGTTTTTTCATTTTTTAAATCTTTAATGTGCTAAAAATGATTATGTAAGAGAGTTGATTTGTACATCACCATTTTTTAGCCATACACCACCAAACATGTATACATTATCGTACAATACAACATCCTAAAGCACATATGGTGGTGTATGACTAAAAAAAGGTGGTGTATGGATCATCACCCTTATGAAAAAAGATTCATTTTGTTTACAATATAACTTTTGTGTAATTCAATTTAGTAGGTTCTGTCACTTTTATGCATTAAATATACGCTTTGGGGGACTTTCAACCCTTTTGACCCATTCATTTAAGCTGATCTTTTATATATATTACTTGTTTGACCTGTTAAAGATAAACATTATCCGGGTTGACTCATGCGTAAGTAAATAAAGTCGAAATTCCTACCTTGTTTTTGCACGTAGCTCTATCCTTTATTTTATTATCTGAAGGGATTATTTTTTTTAATCTGTCACATAGAAAGCGTATATGAATACTAGATGCAGTTAAAAGAAACTGTTTGGATGAAAGTGAATCAATGTTGTGACTTAATGGCAATAATGTTTAATGCTATGGCACGGCTATTTGGATATTAGTTTTGTGAGTTAGGTAGCCCTGTAAGTACGTCACTTAAGCATTTTTTTTAACTCCTTTTACAATAAATTATGTATTTTTTGGGTATTAGGGATTACCCTGGTCACAGATTATACAGGGCTTAAGTAGTATAATGGGATAAGTTATAGACGGCATTTAAAATTTTAGTTATAAAGGGGAAAAGGGATTATGCTGATAGGGATTGTCCCTTTCTCTTCCGAGAAAATATCAGTCGCAAGAAGTGAAGAAACCAATTATATTTGGTGACAATCTCGACTAACACACACTCATCTTTTGCATGTTTATCTGTGCAGATGGCAGTTGTCCGATTTCTTAGCAGCTTATAATGCAGAAGCAACAAGAAATGTTTATAAAGTATCAAAGGGCTGTTTTGTTAGCAGAGATGTGGACCCCATAAGATCCAAGATAGCTGAGAGGCGTAGTGCTTTGACATCCAATGGCAAAGTTGCATATCTTTTGGTTATTAAGCGTACGAAATTGCAGAAATTTTCGGACTCTGAAGGGACTGATGCTCTTGTGGAAAGATTGGTTGAGGTAATACACTGATATATCTTGGCTGATGAAGTCTGTAATCAGAACTCCAGCCTCTCTTTGATCTGGACTCCAACATTTGACTTTTGATGTCAAACATGCTGTTAATTCCAACTTGAGAATTGAAACCGTTTCCTCAAGAATTTTGAAAAAAGTTGTAAGCCAAGAATTTGTAACATATACCTGATAGAAAGATTCGAGTTTATGCTTTCTATTTAATTATAAAGTTAAAAGAAGTCCAGATGACCTTAAAAGTCAAATGCAATTTTAGTTTGTCTTGAATTTGCAATAGATGGAGCACATAAACTGTAATTTTTTGTCATACAAATTAACAATATTTGACTTGTTTAAAAATGTTTGACTTGGATCATTTCATAACTCAATCCGTGAACTTACGTAACTTTGGGTCTGTTGGTCAACTCCATGGCATTATTCATGTTTACAGAGTTTCTTCTTATATGGTGTTTGTACAAGGTTTAGGCCCACAACAATTCTATGTTTATGGAAGTTTCTTTAGAGGTCACATTACCTTTTTCTCCTTAGTGCAAACTGCAGAGCATACTCTGCAATATCTAATCACCAAGTTTTCATGTTTGCAGATTGAAAATTGTCAAGCGACACCTTTGATTTTGGTTTGTCCTGAGAACACAATCGACACATTTCAAAACTTGATGGCAGACAATGACCACTTCGGCTTTGACCCTGAAAAGGTTATACGATTTTTCAAGATGAAACTCTATTTCTCCAATTTCTTTCCATGTTTGATAAAATGGTATCACGTCACTTTCTCAAGCACCAACATACACAGCGCATGTGTGAGCTTTTTAATTTGTTGAAATCTCCGCGAGTCTGCAAACTTATGCAACAGTAAGCTGTATGGTACAAGTGTTTTAAGACTACTTTGTTTCCTGGGTGTTTAACAGGTCTGGATCTTGGAAGAAGAAAAATTACCAGTTGTAAGTTCTTCACTGGGAGAAAACAGTAAACACAAGATCTTGATGAAATCACCCTGGGAAATACTCCAAACACCAGTTGGATCTGGAGGTGTTATTAGCTTACTTTCAACCCGCAACATGTTAGAGTCTCTTACTGCAATGGGTATCGAGTATATTGAGGTAATACATATTCTAAGTGCCAACAAAAATACAATTTTTCAATCAAGTTAGGTTTTCTTTTCACTGAAACACAATAGTAAAATTTTTCTTCTTTCATTCGACATGATTAGATTCTTACAAACTGACAAACATATATATTATATGCTCTCCATCCAACTGTCTGATTTGAGGTGGCATCTGACCAAGTTAAGTGACATATAGTGTATGACCTCTGCATTAGTTGCAAATATAGAGATAATCAGATAATGATCATATTGGACTTCCATTGTTTTGTTAGAGGAAAATGGACGGGTTAGGTAATGGGGTTTGGTTGAACTGGTAGTTGGTATGGTTTGTTTGACCCAAAACACTTAATGTCTAAAATGTTTACTTTTAAGTAGCTTGTTTGTTAATCGATTACATACTAACAAATCTTTATACTATCGGGGACTTTCAACCGTTTGAACTATTCGACCTGTTTCCTAGCTTTTTTTCTTTGTACACCATTTGACCCATTAAAGATAAAAACCAACCAAATTCGAGTTATTCATAAGTAAATGGTCGAAATTCTCACTTCTAGTAGATTTCGTCTTAAATTGTAAACTGATATGCAAGTGACGTTTGGTTCATTGTGAGGATATTTTGTTAAAATAATTAAATTAACAATGTTCGGCAGATATCTAGTGTTGATCAGAGATATGTTGGTGGGGAGAACCTGCTTGGTTTGGTGGATTCAACTGAAGCTCAGGTTGGAATAAAAACATTTAATGGCATCGATGGTGTTGATGATGATTTCTACATGGTTCTTTCTATCAAGTTTTTGACACAGTTAACAAAGCGGATAAATGATATGCTCTTTCATGCCGTTTTAAGCCCAAACCAGCATGTGGAGATGGTTGAAAAAGAGTGGGTCGACATAACACCCTCAGCACATAACTCATATGAGTTTCATTCTTCAATTTATACTTGTTTGAAAGGTTGTTCTTTTGAGAAGATTTGTGTAATGGAGGTTGTAGATTAGATAGATCATATAGAACACTGGTTAATAGGTAGGCATCAAGCGGTCTTTAGCTCAATACTTTATATCTGTAATCTCTATGATGTGCAGTATAGAATTTTGTACATAAATTAAGTTGATTACTTTAGGATATGAACATTAAAATTTTCCTCCGAAATGTGAGCTATTTTTCAGAGAATCCTGGCATTTGTGTATCAATTTGTTCAGTGTTAAATGAAAGTATCTTATGCAAAGAATACCCAGTATAAATTTGAATAGGCATATGAAATTACTTCACAAATAAAAAGAAAATCTCCTACATAGACATTAACACTACATACACAACACTAATCATCCTAGTTGCCCAACCAACCCAAAGCCAACCGTGAATACATAGACACCTACCTGGAAAAAATGTCGTTCTTAAGGAGTTCGTTCCGTTGATGTTATTTACCATATTTTATTGAGTTAGAGGTACACATTCAATCTCTATATGTAGTTCACCACTCTCAACATTTTGCAGTTTGAGAACAATGTCTTGCTTTGCCTTTCCTTCCGTCACTGTGATCGCACCATTATTGACAAGGGTGTTTTTGTCTTTTCCATCTGCCATTTTTTCAAGCTGCGTTGATGAGTCTTTGACATTACCATTCTCCAAAGCTTTGGCAGCAGAGATTAAGGGTTGGATATCAATCTCAGCCTCACCCATAGGATCATCGGTTGAAAACTTATCCTTGTCAAAGACGTTCTGCATTATTTAAAAATTTCTTAGCCACGTTAATTATATCAGGGGCAACGTCAACTCGTGTATGTGAAAAATGGGTAAGTTGGGCTTTCTTTATTGGCAACAAGTTTAAAGGTAGAATAAAGAAAACTTGGCTAATAGGAAAATGGTCAAACAGGTTAGAAGTTGTTCATGACCAGTTCATTATATAGATGATAGTTTTTGTCATCATGGTTATTACTTGTGTAATTACAAAAACTCACAAATGTGTGGCAGTTTCACAACTCACACAACAGGGCATGGAAAACTTTTCCCTGTTACCGACCCATTTCTGACCCATAAGAATATCTCGAGTAATGATATATCCTCCTAAAAGAAGCTTCTTAAAATTAAACACTTCACTTTCAATTCCAGGAAGCCTTTCATAATACAATCTAAACAATATTGACTTACCACTTTCAGAGGTGGCAAATTGTCCGGAATTGATAACATTAATCTTTCATTCCAGACAGGATTGAGGTTACTCTTTATAACTCGTGTCCTCACTGACTGCAGGCAAAACACAAAATCTTCCTCATTTTCACACCATGTATTTTGCTCACTACTTTTATGTACCCATTTTATTCTTTTTATCAAGATGCAGACTTACTTGGTTTCCCAATGAGAGCATAACATAAGGATCACTACTCCTCACATCTCGGATAACAAGGTCGGTGCCTCTGACCACATTGACTTTTATCAAGCCAACAAATTCCACCATACCTGCCTATAAACAAGATATCAAGCATCAGAAAAATAGGTTCACAAATTTTTCTAATGCAGACTGTAATAGTGCAGGATAGAACTTCTGTGTGATCAGAATTATTGATGTTAAAAGCCAGAACATATAAAATTGAGTCTATCACACTAGCCCCTGCCCAAGTACAAAAGTTCCAGTGACTATTTTGGTTAAAGCTTAGTAGTATTACTTAAATTTATATAGGATAACCCACTTATGAATGAATGGATTCATTCGAGTGATTATATCTCTAATGGGTCAAACAAGTAATATAACGAAACCAACTAAAAAAGAAATGGGTTCAATGGGTTGTATGTTGCCAAAATGTATTTGTAATGCTTAAAACTTCGTAAATCATTTAGGTCAAAATTCTGCATTATCTTTGTAACAATATGATATTTGATATACTAATTATTTATAAGATATTCTAAAAAATGAGGACAAATACCTTTTCTGGATAACCATAATCATGTAAAAAAATAATGACTGGGAAGAGAAATACAGTTAATAAGATAACTTGTGCTATGGTTTATTGTTTTGGGCCAACCAAGTCATTTTGAGCCGCACACAAACTTACCATTTTGAACCATTTTGCCACCTCTAGTTTTAACAAAAGAAACATTACTTCCTCCCATTTTATAAAGAAGTGATGATTAGATATCATAGTACCAAAGACACCATGAAGCAAAGTCATTACCGTTGAATTACTTTTCTTTGCAACCAGTTCAGCATCTTTTCTTTTCCTGGTGTTGAGAAATGCTTGGCCAATACCATGTAAACGCATACTGTTTAGATACTTCTTATCCACTACAGAATTCAACCCTGTTGTACTGCAGTGGAACGCGGCTGGATTGAAGGGGCAAGACAGTTGTTCCTCAGGGTTTAAAAACTGTTGCATTACGTACTTTCTCCTGTGTATAAATCAATATCAGAGATGGAAAATTTAGCCATTTACATATCAATGGACTAATTTGAGCCTTGACGGGTCAAATGGGTAACAAGGAAATGTTAGCAAAGAAGGATACGAGTCAAAATGGGCCATAATACCTCCTAAATCCCTTCACTCCAAAATTTGGTGTATTTTTATTGCTATTATTATTATAAATTATATAGCTTATGTAGTCACTTTGAACACATTATTTTCACTTTCTTTTTTTTTTTGGAAAGGTGGGGTTTAAGTGTTTTGGGTGTTTACTATACCCATTTTGACTCGCTACCTAAACTACCCTTTTTGACACCTCTATAGCTTATAGTTCTTTATTTACTTGATAAAATCAGTACGATCTTCTATAGGAGAATCTGGTTGTGGTTTTCTACGGTTGCTTGGAATGCTGTCTTCATATTTTGAATTTACTGCGGCATTTCCACCCAGTTTAATCACATTGTCAACATCTTCCTCTGTCCACTCGTCTAGATTCACTGATAATATCTGTTCCAACAAATTAAGAATTTGTTGATAGTTGGACAATTTGACCCAATAGCTTATGAATGGTAGAATAAAAGTATCAGCTTCAGAGAAACTGGTCAAATGAGTTGAGTAGGTTCAGGGAGTGAAACTTGACCAAAGTGTATTTCTAGATTATTATCTAGATTAATATATAATTTATGTAATCATGTTTGACACACGCATTGTCACTAACAATGTGACTTTATTAACAAGAAGTATTTTAAGTCAACCTTGCCAGTAAAAAGTTACCCAATTGACCCACACATTACCACCTCTGGTTGATATGGATTCTGCAGTCGTATTTCAAGCATAAAAGAGGATGATAAGGCAAAGAAAAGAAATCAGCTTTCACTTTGATATAACATTTTCTTGGTATTTCTGTAGATTTTGTCATTTATACTAGAAGAGTTCAAAATTGGCACTTGTTAAACTATGCACTCTCCAAAACTGACTTTCCTTGGAATCGGCCATTTGTTGCACAAATTATTTACTTGTACATATTTAACAATCAATAGAAATGAGGCAATACGAAACCTTTGATATGTGCACTCCGAGGCTTCTATGGACTCCAGAACACTTGATGCAGACAAATGCTCCAAGATTTGCAGATCTAGTCACACCCACAAAGGGAAAGCCTAATAAGAGAAAGTACAAAATAGATGATGCATAGGGGTGGTTAGATAAATAATATGAATGCACTCACACCCATTTTGGATTTGGAGATCCACAATCTGCACATAGCTCATTACCCGATTCTGATAAAAAACTTGCCAGCCTCCCTTTTGAACCTGTTTAAGAAGATCATAAGCAAATCCATCTAATTAGTTATATCGGATAAGAAGAGTTCGTTGCAGAGCTTAAGGATATGGCATTTACAAAAAACAAGTGTAATGATTTGTCACAGGTATCGTTAATGATTCACACAAGTTAAATTTATCAGAAGAATGACCATTTATTTTATGGATGATGATACATGTCAGAGGTGACAAGATGGGCAAGACGGGTTATGGCTGAAAACGGGTTCAGGTGGTTGGGTTGGTCCAGAAAACCTTTTTTTGATATTAAAGACATTAGCATATGATTACAAAAACAATCTGATGATAATAATAATTTTTTTATTTAGATAAAAAGGATTTAGGAGGTTTATATACATTAAAAAAATGAAGTTATACATATAACTTGCATACATCGATCATATATCTATGGGAAGAAAACTGAATCAATTAATAAATATATTAAAACTCTAAAGTTACAAGCTAGTTATGGAACTATAAAATTTCCAACAGGCATAGAAAAAAAAAAGGTTAATCATGAACATAAAAGAAAAAACAATGACTTTGAACGTACTGGCAGATTGTGTCGCTCCATCTAACTCATTGCTACATTTTTCTTCATCGTCTAAATGTAAAAGGTCAAAGAGGGAAGCTCCTGCAATGAAAGGTGAGCTGATCAGGTGTCATAACCATCTATAAATTCTATTTCCCTAATCATCCCAATATATTTACCTAGTGTGCGAACCTATGTTAATAGACCTTCGGGATGCCTTACCACTATGTCACCTTGGAGATAGTTTAATACGTACACAAGTAGTCTAATCTCTCTTAAAAACACTACTAACAGCTTAACCAAATCTATCAACTAATCCGACCCGACCCAATTCTTTATTAATCAAATAATTTTCATCCTTTCAATCAAAAACCTATGCCTAGCACCACCAAAGCAACAAGTCTTCTCATTTTCCCTATTTTAAACCAACTTAAATTCCTAACCCTAA
>JANDBE010000028.1:41021841-41035877 GCA_024320915.1 Erigeron philadelphicus
ATAAGTTTTCTAAGTTTGCCCCCTTTGAAATTTTTTTCTGATACCGCCTTTGAAATATACCCTTTTTTTTTTTTACCGATTCAAGTATTCCATCTAAAACATTACTCGTATATTAAAAGAGTTAATGTTATGACGTACTAAAACAAATATCTAGTTATGACTATTGAAGAGCATGAAAGATACGACAACAAACTAAATACTCCTTTGAAGTTTGGACTGAATCAAATGGAATAGTCAAAGGAAAAATGTAAAGTACAATCATATTAGATTAATTTCTTCAATTTTACGTTAACTCTCTGTTTAAACTATGGCTGGTTCGATTTAGTTCGTTTCAATCACTCACTAATTACTAGTATTTGTATGTGTATGGTGTTTTTCGAAGGATTCCTTCACGTGAAGTTACAGTACGTGAGTATAAATTTTGTTTAAACGATGGACAGTACGTAAAAGTTAGAATCTGCATATTTTTGCATAACAAAAACGATAATACATATGCTCACACGCTGAAGAGGTCAAATGCCCAAATCACAAAAAAGCAAGATTTGATCATGGATCTTCAAGTTAGCATCTCCCACTAGTCACCTAAAAAAAGCCCTAGCTAGCCACTTAATCTAAAAATAAGTGATTATCGTGTGTATAAAGTTATCAATTATCAATTTATCGATGCCCGAAATTATATATTGAATCTGTATGTGATAAGTTGTTACCACCCGACTAGAATTGAAATGGCCACTAAATTTTGTGTCTTAGACTTTTCCCTCGAGTATAGTCCAGATCATTTTCTAAGAAGAATTCAATGGGACCCTGTCTTATCTATCTTTTTTTGTAAAAGTTGATAATCATCTAAGCTAAAATGTTTATACGACATGTTCAAAACATATTATGCAAAAATTGATTTTTTTTTAAAGGTGTGTATCATTTACTCGCAACAGAGGATCTAGCTTACGTTGTCTTAACTGGTTCCATAGCTAGAGAGCCCCCACACCTTCAATATCTAGTATGAGAAGAAACCCTCAACTAAACCGTCCGAAGACACGACATTTAATACTATGTCTCCTCTACAATACTCAAACTTACGTCACTTGAATACTTTATTTGTGAAATTCCTTTAAATTTATTTTCTTAAGAAAAAACTTCTATCAATTTTAAAAATTTAACTTAATTTTAATTTACTTAATTAGTTTCCGTTCGTTCATTTATATTTATAAACGTTTGATAATATATTCGTAAAATTTCGTTCGTCTATGTTCATTCATTCGGTCGTTTATATTCAATTGAAGATTAGAAATTGTTTATATTTTTCAATTACAAGACTATTTCCGAACTCATTTTTTCGTTATATTAACATGTGGGGTGTATTAGTGAACCCCAAGTTGGGTAATAAAGAGAAAAGAAATGAAAAAAATTTAAGTAATATCATCGACGTTAATACGTTATGTATAACCAGTTAATTAAAAGTTGGATTTTTGTGTTCATCTTTCTATATGTAAATAAACACAAATAAACTTTTTGCTAAATTGTTCATGACATGTGGAGTACGTTTTCAGCAAAAAAAAAAAAAAACCCACCTTCATGAAGGAAAATACTACGTCCAGTTTTGCTAAATTTATTTATTTATTTATTTCTTTTTATTTTGCATAGTATTCAAAAGAAACAAGAAAAGCTCAAAGAAAAACAACTCACTAGGCAGTTAACAGCTCAGCAGAGATATACATATATACATCCAATCCAAGCCGGCTTTTGAAACCGAAAATGATGGTGCATTCGCACATGATTTAACAAATCCATTTTGCATTTCATTATCATTTCTTCTCTCTCCCTCTCTTTTTCTGCCTCGCGGAATTTTTGCTGCAAATCTAACCCTTTTTCCTTTCAAATATTCTCTCTTTTTTGTTTGTCGGCAACCGAATCCGCCATTTTTTGTTACATATAAGATTCTTGTATGTATTTCTTTCATTATCTCATATTACATTTCATATATGTTTTGATGTTAAGTTATGTACATTTTGTTAATTTTAAATCTAATTCTGTTTTTTTTCAGACAAGACATGTTTCTAATGATGTTTTTTTTTTCTTTTTGTAGGATTTTTAGTTAAATCAGGTGGAAATATTGAAGACACATTTTGTTAAATTTATATATGTATATGATGTGTATATATCTATGTATACATATAGATTGATAAATATAGATATATAGATATTGATATAGATATAGATATAGTAGATATATAATAATTCTGGATAATAGAAGGGACCGGGCTAGGAAATGTCCTCGAATAAAGGTGAGCATCAAACGATCCCGTTATCGGTGTTATTAAAACGAGAGTTAGCGAATGAGAAGGTCGAGAGACCGGATATTGTTAGTGGTCAGGCAAATCAATCTAAGAAAGGGGAAGATTTTACATTCATCAAAAGCGAATGCCAACGCCTTATAGGCGATGGAGTTACTACTTATTCTGTTTTCGGGGTATGTTCTTCTTTCAGATTCTTCAATGAATACATACATTTTGTTGGTATAGTTTTAGATTTTGTGATTTCTTATGATTTAGGAAATAAAACTCATAATTGACTGTTGACCGAGTATGTATCTAGCCTTAAATATCGTTATTGATGACACACTACAACTTATGTAAATGTTATGTTCTCAAAAGTACCACAAGATACATACAATAGTAATATATGAAAGTCAGATACATATTATATGGACGTTTCAAGTTAGAAACATACGATAGCCTTTGGAAGTTGAATGCACTTCATAGTTATCCTGTTGAAAAGTGTCAACATCTAAGAAAGTTTGGATATAACGGATTATGAATCCCATACCAGCTTGATTGAAGTTCGTATCATGAAACAGAACGAGTTAAATAACTGATAAAGTCTAAAACTAGTAATAAATAAGATGTAACAATTACACTTTTCTAAAACTCCATGCGGTGCTGTTTTCGACTGATGGATAATTATTTTTGGAATGGAGGGATATTAGTGATCTTTATTAAGGTTTTTGTATAGTGATCGTAGCAAACTTCTAATTTGCAGGTTCTTGATGGCCATAATGGGTCTGCAGCAGCTATATATACAAAGGAGAACCTATTAAGCAATGTTTTGGGTGCTATTCCTCCAGACCTTAACCGGGAGGAATGGATCGCAGCATTGCCTAGGGCGTTGGTGGCCGGTTTCGTGAAAACAGATAAAGACTTTCAAGAAAAAGGTATACGATTCATGATCAAGTAGACTAGTAGATAGTTTCCATTTATTTCTTCGCTGGTTTTGTTATCTTATACGTACTTATGAAGAATATATTGGTTCTAGGTGGTTAATTTCTATTAGATGAATCTACAAAATCAACTAGTTTTCTATTTTTGGCTGAAGTACGATTGTGAATCACTTGTTCTAATGATGATAGTAACTTTTTGCATGTAATATGATATTTTAAAACATTTTGTACGTGACCTTCTACAAAAAATGCACCTTCTGATCTTTACATATATAGTAGTTAACTTGGAAAGATCAATAATTGTAGATGGTCTTAAGATTCAGAAATATTAATAACTTTTTACAAAAGGTTGGCATTTCTAATTTCAACATCTTCTTAGTCAGACCTTGTCCTAGATTACTACGGAGTATTTTTCTATGTTTTCTAACAATATTATCTAGTCCTCAATAATTTTTGTGCATGTTATGTGTTAACATGCTCTCTAATATGCATTGCTTGCACACTGTCATGATTGCAGGCCAACTGTCGGGAACAACTGTCACCTTTGTAATTATTGAAGGCTTTGTGGTTACTGTAGCCTCAGTTGGTGATTCTCGCTGTATACTTGAATCAGCGGATGGAAGCCTACATTATCTATCCGCAGATCATAGATTTGAAGACAACGAAGAAGAGTACGTGACCAAGTGTACAAATCATATTATACATCATCTTTGAGTTGATATCGGATGCAATATATAATTTTACATTATATATGTATTTATAGCTTTCAAACATCAGCGTACTTCTAGCATGTTATGATTGTTGTCTGCTTTATAATTTGGCAGGACAGAGCGTGTAACCGCTAGTGGTGGTGAAGTTGGTCGGTTGAATACTGGTGGTGGTCAGCAGGTATGCTGTTACGATTTTTTCATTGTGGTCCATATTGTCGCTATTTATGTGCTGTATGTTTTCCTTGTGTCATTATTTCATGATTTCTAGTATATATATTGATCTCTAAATACACTTCAGAGACAAGTAAACCTAGGCAAAAGTGAGCTGTATCTTCATTAAAAATCTTAACATCTATTCTGTACAGCGTGCTTTATGTAAAAATTCATATAAATTTCCTAAGCAATTTAGATTAATAACCAGCTGCCAATTAATTACCCAGTTACAAAGAACTATTAAGGTAGTTTAACGTATCCATCTTATTTGTACTCAAAAGTGTGGTTTACTATAAGAAAAACAACGTTTTGGACTAAATTTGTAATACAAATTTGAAATTTTGTTTATTTATTTAGTTTTTGTTTGTCCATGGTGTTTCTAGAATAGTGTATCATTTGTGTTTATAGATCAAGTTTTTATTTTTTGCAGATCGGTCCATTGAGATGTTGGCCTGGTGGTTTGTGTCTTTCACGATCCATTGGAGATCTGGATGTTGGGGAATTCATTGTTCCTGTTCCTTATGTTAAGCAAGTGAAGGTCAGTTATTCATATTAGTGTGCTTATATGGCATATTTGCTGCTTGTTGCTTTCTAACATTGTCGAAACAGCTAACTACACATACATAATTTATCTGTTTAGAGGTAGAATAATGGGGGTGGGGTGGATAATAGGGCAAAACAAGTTTGGTCGAATTGGGTTGGATCAAGTTGACCCATAAAGGTTTTTTATTTTTACATTTCTAAAGAAATGAATCAATAATCAATTTGTATTCATCAAAATCTACATTACATGACTTTTGATTTGTTTCTCCTTCTCCCTTCATAGCAGTTTTTCATTTGACCTATTGGGGATAAAACATAACCCAAGTTGACTCATTCATAAATCATAAGGGGTTGATATTCCAACCTCTAATATGCTTTGATTTGTAACCTGCAGCTGTCATCTGCCGGTGGAAGACTAATTATTGCAAGTGATGGTGTCTGGGACGCTTTATCTGCAGAGGCGGCTCTAGACTGCTGTCGTGGAATGCCACCAGATGCAGCAGCTGGACAAGTCGTTAAAGTAAGTGTGCACATGTTTTTTAAGTTAATGTACAGATTCCTATAAACATCTAGTTATAAACTTTTCTTTTTTTATTTTTTTACAGGAAGCTGTACAACCGAAAGGATTAAAGGACGATACAACCTGCATGGTGGTTGATATTTTACCTGCAGAGAAGATAATTCCTCCAGTCCCACAACCAAAGAAGATGAGCAAGGGTGTATTTAAAGTCAAGGCTATGTTTAGGAAAAAATGTACAGAGTCAACATCTCAGATGGGTGAAGAATATCTCGTGCCAGACGTAGTGGAAGAGCTGGTTGAGGCAGGATCTGCTATTCTTTCCGAAAGGTTTGTATGGTTCAAGATCATGATTCTCTCTCTTTCCTACTTAAATGGGATTTCCGTGGGAGCTAGAGATGTCCAAATGGGCGCTGTGACAGGTCAAGTACCACATCAAGTGGCTGCCAGTCATAATGCGAAATTTGTTGGTATTAGTGAAAACGTGTCGGGTCTGGTCTGGTTGATCACAACATTTTTTCTCTCCAAATTTCTCAATTTTTCTCTAAAAAGTAGGGTGCCAAATATGATTTGAAAAATTATGTTGTAAGAACATTATGGTAAGATTTTGGACTTAGGAGTTATAATATAATTTAGTAGACAGTCTGTCCCACTTGAATGTCCCCTTTGATAAGTAAATGGTCAAAATTGCCTTTTATAGTGAAAGTCAAAGTTAGGTTTGACAAATAATATTCTCTATCTGGCTGCAGGTTAGATACCAAATATCCCCTTTGTAACATGTTCAAGTTGTTTTCATGTGCGGTGTGTCAAGTGGAAATGAAGCCCGGGGAGGGTGTGTCGATACATACAGGATCATTAACTAACAGAAAGAATTCAAGGCCCTGGGATGGTCCTTTCCTTTGTGTAAGCTGCCAAGAGAAGAGAGAAGCCATGGAAGGGAAAAATCATTCTCGAAGTATAATATTTCTTTATCACATTTTAATTCTGTAAAGTTTTTCATAGAGGTGACAAAATGGGCGGGTCACACCTGGTAATGGGTTAAATTTTAACTGTGTCGAAACAGGATGGGTTGTTTTAGGATTCTTTAATACATTTGAATGCAGTGGGGACTGGGGATGACTTTCAACTTGTTTGAGCCATATCACTTGCAAAAAGGGGAAAACAAATAGATCCATTAATACGTAATGGGTAAAAATTGGGTAACAAGTCACGAACAGATTCAGGTCAAAACGTGCCATTTGTGTGCTGCTCAAAACATCTTTAAATTATTGTTTTGACTATTAAATTATAGTTTACCAAATTTATATGGTTTCAGCAATAATCCATTATTTCCAAATGATTTGGAAGTTTTATGCATTAAATTATAACGTTACCCATTCGCACCATAATAAATACAGTAAATAATAACCTACACCCACCTTTATAGTTTATTGCAATTTCTGATCTTTGCTCACCGTCCGAAATTGACAGATGGTCGATACAGCAGTGGAAGTGAATAGCAAAAGCAAGTCAATCACAGTACAACCTGCAAGTACTTGCAATTCGTTTGGAACCAAGTATATATGGAAAGTCGAAAAGGTTATCTTTTTTGATAAGTTCATTTCTATGACCCATGAAGGTCTTACATTTTGACCCTCCTTATAAAATCAGATTAGATGTGTATTTTGCAGTTAAAATCTTCCCCTAACTCCATGTCGATAGAACAAAGACCCCGAAAATGTTTTGGGCTTAAACTACTTATTAGATCGCCTCTGTCTTAACAGATACTGAGGTTATTCATTTGTATACTAGTTTTACCTTATAGTTGATCTAACCGTCAGAGTGTTATATAGTAAGCTCGGGTTTGAGCTTGTGTATAATTGTTGGGAGTTAATGTATTGAAACTAGAACATTTGTGATTCTTATGTATCCAGGCTCGACACATGCAACATTATTTGATTCGTAAGTGTACAACAGAGAACATATGTCGTATGTTAATAGCATTCAAAGATTTTGTTTCTGTTTTCTGTTTTGAATTCAGCTCAACTGGGAAGTTATTTGAAAGCTAAGATTAAGATGAGACAAGAGTATTATCGTGAATTGTTCGAGCCATTATTCATGTTACGAATGTTAAAAGCGTCCAATTAGTGTTACTTACTCTTTAGTTGGTTAATGTAAAAAAAATTATTACAGTCTTAACTATAATAAACTAGATGGTTTAAATTAAGATGTATAACTGGGATCATAGACCATTTAACAATAAGAATGTTGTATCTTAAAAAAGTTTTAAATACAAACTATATTAAAGACTGTTTGGTGAGAACATTAATGGCATAGCTTTTGCACACATTGATTTTACGAAGTCAGTATGCACGGAAATTATGTCAGATGGAAAATTGACACATTTTGGGGACCAAAATAACCATCAGGTGCGACTTTGACAAATCACTAATCACACAAGTTGGTAAATGGGTCAAATTATTATTAGGTCGAATCGGGCTGGTCAGATTCCATTGAGACATAAATTAGTATCGAGATCATGACTGCGCTTTGGCTTGGTGGTATTGATTGATGGAAAATGAAAAATTAGGGTTAAACCTCTAACACAAACCTTCTGATAACAAAGCACATAATCAACAGTTTGAGTTGGAATTTTTCCAGGAAGATGTCCGTAGGAATGACAACTTCAGTTTGGAAAAATTCTAATCAAGTGTCAACTCATTATAAAGACGACGAAATAAGGCCGACTTTATACACATCCCTGACTAGAAGTTTATCATGCCAATCATGATAAGATGTTAAAACATCAACTTCTTGGATTATATAGCTGCTCATGAAATGTGGCATAAGGTAGCTTGCTTACAACTTTTCAAGCATCATAGTCACACAGTTTATATCATGATTTTTGTAATACAGTCCGATATATGAAGTGCCATTTACATAGAATATTTGAGTTTTCGTTATACTTAAATGTTATCTGAAACGTCAACTGGGAGAAGCAATACCAAAAACCCACCCGACAATTACAAACACCATAAAGAAATCAAAATAGAATTATAAGATTGATTAAACTAAAATCAAGCTTACATTGTTCAAGGACAAATTTTAGAAACATAGAAGCACAACAGAAGAAGACACCATAAACATATAAACCAATATCAAAAACCCGAAATGCAAAGCCCAATTCCTCTTAAACTTACCAAAATAAGTATCCGGTGGCTCTTGATAATTAATCTCATAATCATCCGTCACAACATCTTCACCAGCTGTAGCACCAACACTACTCATTCTCATCCTGATCTGTCTGAGCCGCTCGGTGGCTAACCCAAGTGTTAACTTGTGGCACCGTCTCTGATACTTAAATCCATTGATGCAGCGAAGGGTCTGAGCCACCGTCTCTGATACTTAAATCCATACAGTATTTCTAGGCAGGTGAGGTGTTGCATTCCTTGTGAAACTGTTTTTAATTCCTTAAAATTTGTCATGGATAGACGAATTAGAGATGACGAAAGTAGAAACAATGATGATGATGATGATGATGAACCGTTGCTTCTGTTATTTGCAATTGAAACTACTGAATTTTTACCATCTAAACTTAGATGAGTAAGTGGGTTTGGGAAATTCTGCATTCCCCACTCTGACATCGGCTTCTTTAATCCTGCTATTTGCAAATGAAACAACAGATAATAATGTTGTTAATATTATTAAACATTGAGAATAATACCTGAGTGGTGGTGACAGGGCCATGACCACAACCACGACTGTTAAAAACCACAACGCGCCACCCTTTACTTCTTGCTTTCAACAGCATATGCCTTACATATGAATCTCCGCTTCCACCTGTTAACCCCGACTGCAAATGATTTGTGGTTCCAATACCCGTAAGTTTCAAAAGTGAACCACAAAGATTTCAATAACTATGACAACTCATAATAGAAGGCCGACTTTATACACATCCCTGCCTAGAAGTTTATAATGCCAAGCATGATAAGATGTTAAAATACAACCCAAAAAACTCATTGCTATGCCTAGAAGTTTATACACATCCCTGCAACAGTTGCATTTCACAATCATACAACCCAAAAAACTCATTGCTAGCAACTTTCACTCCTTTTATATCATGACTAACCATTGCCTTTTTAGTAAAAAATGGTCACCAAATCATGAACTATGGATTTCCAAATTATATTCCAAGCATCTACTGAGATATCAATCTGTCGAATGATGATCATTTATTAAGATTAAGAACCAACTACAAATCTACCTCCATTAATTATTGTTATCAGTTGTTGTGCCATCTTCCATTGCCCACAAACTTTGCCAAACAATCTGAAGGTTCTTCAATTGTTGGCGACACCTTCAGATAACCCTCCTTTAGTTGGCGACAATCTGAATGTTCTTCAATTGTTGTTACACCTTCCTGCCAATTAATAATAATAATTTATGAGTAGAAAGTAAGACCACAAAAGTAAAAAATGAATACCAACTCATACTATGAGAAAACGTATATTCAAAAAAGTATACCTAAGATGTAAAGATATCGAGAGGAAGTAATTACCAGATTTTTAAACTACAAAGTGAACAATCTAGTTGGATAACAAAAACATATAGCATATACTATCGAACCATATTATATTGATAATAGAAAACACACTTTATATTTGCTACTTGAAAACACATCATACCATCAAAGCTACAAAAATATTACCACTGCTTCAAATTCACAATCACAATAACAACACACAATCTTTTACTCAAGAAACTTCAATTGACAAGGATATAAATTGACTACATTTTACTCATTGTGAAACCTATAGGATATTAATCTATTAACTAATTGTGTAAACCTTACCATGAATTGAAAGTTTTCCTTCCTTCTAATTATAGTCTTCAATTGAACCCTTCATAAGGATATAAAAGAAAATCCTGAATAATAAAAAGAAAATTACCGAACTTGGGTGTAAATTGTTACTGAGATCAGAAAGTTGAGGGCATGAATTGTTGCTCCTTTTTACTAATTCCATAATTTTTCATCCATCTATAGCCTGATCCAAAATCTTAATATGACAAACCTTCTTTAAAAATAAAATGATTTCATCTGGTATATAAATGAGTGTAATAATCTATAATAATTAATAAACATGTAAGATACTACCCAGTTATAAAACAACCTCAACATTTAAAACCCAATAATAGAGAACCTAATAAAATTAAGCCTTATAAAACATTCCAAATATTGTAAACATGAATAAAGAGTAGTGAAGATTAGAACCAACATATGTTAAATTCTTAAAAATAAATAGATCTGGAAACATGAATAAAAACTTTGATTATTAATAAAAAGATCTTTAGAGGAAGTTATTACCCGATCTTTAGCCTACAAAACACATCGGCTCCTTTAGATATATTCTTTATTATCTTCAAACTTCAAGCTAAAATTTGTTAACATGTCAATCTTGATTTGTATAAGTTAAGTATTTGTATTTATTATTGGTTAAGTTGTGCAAGTTTTGAAGAAAAGAAACCTGGAGGGATTGAACCTGTACAAGTCACAAAGATTATGTCTAAAGGGCTGCTTTGACATTACGAGGAGTTGGAGGGCTAAAAGGGGTCAAGTGGCAAAGTTACGAGATTATAACCCATTTAGGGTTAATCAAGTTGATATACAAATATATATTTATATATATATATCTATAGGTTTTCTCTGCGTATTGTTAGGGTTTCTCACCCTTTGTGTTCGTCTTGATTCAGTCTGTAATTTGTCTTAGATTATCGTTCGTATTATTAGTTGTATCATCTAGATACAAACTATTCTGTATTCGTTGATTCTATTATTAATAATAATCGTTCATCCGACTAAATAATAATAATAATAATATATGCTTCTCAAATTCTTACACATAGAGATACATTATCACTCATTAGAGAAAAGGTATTAAAGGGTGAAGTGAATCTAAAGTATGTTGAGTCTCAAGAACAGGAATTGATACTTGGTGATCTGGAATGTTGCTCCCAACAAACAATAGAAGCTCTCTGACAGTCCATGTTCAGTTGGAATTAAGATAAGCTAAAGTAATACTTAAGAAATTCTTAATTGACTTAGAAAAGGAGCAGTATCGACCATAATGTCGAAAAAGCTCAGGTAGGGGATTTTAAATGGATATCTAGCATAATCCGTCTGCAACCTGTTCTTGAGACTCAACTTACTTTAGATTCACTTCACCCTTTAATACCTTTTCTCTAATGAGTGATAATGTATCTCTATGTGTTCCGTTCGAGTATGAAACACACGATTCTGAGCTAGCTTGATTGCGGAGATATTGTCACACAACAACTCAACGGGATAGTCAACCCTCTTGTTCAAATTCCTTTGCAGATCAACCAAACACACTCTTGGGCTGCAATTGTTGTTGTCCGGTACTCGGCTCCCGTTGTCGATGATGACATGGTTGCAACAAGATATAGCACCTAAACCAAGCATAAAAAAATACCCGGTTGTAGACCTCCTGCTGTCCAAATCCCCACCATAATCGCAGTGACCCATTTGCTTGGGCTTTGCATTGGTTTCAAAATGAATGCCACTTCCAACCGTTGCCTTTAAGTATTTGAGCACTCCTTTCATGGCTGCCATATGTGGCTTTCTTGGATCCTGCATGAAACGGCTGAGTACACCAACTGCAAAAGCAAGGTCAGGCCTTGTATGCTGGTGCAACACCATTCCACCACCTTTATAGCTTAATCTCATATCAAGAAAGTGTTTAAGCACCCCAAAATCCTTCATTCTAAAGTGAACAGACAAATTTTCCTTTAACAATCTAACCTCTTCACCACTATATCTACGTATAAATACTACCTGCGGCTCACCTAACTTGTTCACAAACTTGAGTCAGCGAGGTTAATAGGTACCCACTCTGCTCAAGGAACCCCGCAATCTTCCCAAACCACCCTCGTGGAGATTGCTTTAAGCCATAAATAGCTTTTCTTAACTTGCATACTATAACACTTGTAATTTTATTGTATTAACGTATATATAATGAATACTTTTACAATTAACACCCTCTAATATAAAACCTAGTCTAATAAACAGAGTCAGGAAACTAAATATCTAATCCACCGTGGTGATAGGATAACAGAAGTCTTTGCACATCATTAATTACGAACCTCGGGAAAGTGCACGTGGTAATCTGCAAGTTGCTTATCAGCCCACTTCTGAATAGGCATTAGAAAGGACTGTATAAAGGTTAACTCTTCAGACCCGTCTTCATTTTCAACCTTGCAATATAAGCTTTTTAAGTGCATTCTTTCCTGGGGGCCTCGTTCTTCTTTCATGGGTACTTTGTTTAATTGTTCAATGGCATGCCGAAGAAGTGTATGCTCTCTAGTCATGACGAACTGTAAACAAGAACCGAGATTACAGAAGTTCCTTTATAAAATCTGATCTAACAGCATACATGATATACATAGTTTGCTTAAACAGGGGGAGCATCCTAGAAAACTTAATTTAGATGACAATATATATATATATAGGAAGAAGACCTGTATCCTTCCAAACAAACTTGCCTACCATCAACAATCTTATAATACCTGACGAAATAAAACCCATGCATAGCAGGTGTGGTGAATAGTCTCTGTTATTCCCAAGATACGCCAGGTTGACTTAAGAAGTTCAAGTATTTCTTCCACTTCCTGCAAACAAAACAGAAGTTGAAATTGCACATTCCGTAGTACATATCTGCTTAATATGGATCATCATCATATGCTATCACAATTTTAACATGTATGGATTACAGATAAATGCCAACTTTTAAAACGGAAGGTGGTGACTTCTACAGATGTTGAATTTTATACTATATTATACTCTTAAATACAGCACCAAAAATTTACTGCTGAATTGTTAAGATGCTAACCTCTGTTAACTTTCCTTCATCTAGAACATCAAAAATGCTGAGAAGGAGTTTCTCATAAAGCCTGACATTCAAATGATACCCATCTGCCCAATGACATACTTCACCAGTTAAGTCACCACGAGCCGGCCTCTCTGCAAGTGGAATGGCAATTTCCCTCAAAGATCTTAAGCATTCTATGCGTTGAAGTTCACCCACAGAAGGTGCAAATGACTGAAATAAAACAAGTTCCAAAAATGATGTAGTAAGAGCCTAAATAGCATACTGCCATAGTAGACCCTAACTTTGAACATAACTAGGTCATTTTGGCACACATTACTTCATAATGCAAGTGCTACAAAATAAATTTCCGTTCTAAAAAAACTACGGAGTTCCACGAATGCATGTAAGCAAGCTAGCTTGAGGCTAGCCTCAAAAGACATTTGGCTCTATCAGCAGACAGCAGTACATTCAACCAGTTTAACATTAGTTTCAGACAGAATAAACTAGATGTTTTTCATCAACTTTCAAATAAACATGATTAGCTAAGAAAACAAAGATAAAGAACAACACACCTAAACAAGCAGAAAGTAAGACTCTAACCTCAGATTCTTCAATTCTTGCTAAAAGAACTCTCATTTCACTTGCTTTGCGCCCAGATTCTCCAAATCCCACAACTGGGTGATTACATACTAACAAATCTTTATACTATCAGGGACTTTCAACCGTTTGAACTATTTGACCCATTCCCTAGCTTTTTTTCTTTGTACACCCATTTGACCCGTTAAAGATAAAAACCAACCAAAATCGAGTTATTCATAAGTAAATGGTCGAAAATCTCACCTCTAGTAAATTTCGTCTTAAATTGTATCCTGATATGAAAGTGACATTTGGTTCATCGTGAGGATATTTTGTTAAAATAATTAAATTAACAATGTTCGGCAGATATCTAGTGTTGATCAGAGATATGTTGGTGG
>JANDBE010000028.1:41151133-41164038 GCA_024320915.1 Erigeron philadelphicus
CTCCTTAACCAACTGAAACAAAAATATACAAAATATTGTTAACAAAAGAATAGGTATAGCTGCAATGCCCGCTACAGAATATGTATCTGTGGGTTGAGCTAAACTTTGTTTATTTTAGTCATAAATTTAGTCGAGTGGTGATTAAAGGGTAGCCATTTGTTATTCTTTATTTTAGTCAAAATCTAGGAGGTTCCGCAAGATAGGTATGGTTCAAGCTCAAAGAAATGGGTGATATAATTGCATGTGAACCAACTATCTTTTAAAATGTTTGTATTTTAATGATAAATCTAAGTAGCAGGTTGTATGTATTCGAAATACTATTTGGGCTAGACTTGTTTTCTTGTTAGCTAAGCTTTTTTCCCTTCTTGATTTTATATTACCTGCTTCAACCATTTTGAGATAAACCATTCGTCACCTATTTTGTATGTCAGTGGTTCCTTTATAGCTTTTGATTAGTTACCCATAGATATCCCTCAAAGTTGAGCGTTCAAAAAAAAAAAAACTTTTCTAGCACTTTTCTCATGTAGTTTAAATGTCAACTCCATGCTACTCTTTTTTCTAATATTTGGTGATGCATTTTTTCCAGGTTCAAATGAATTTTCAAGTGTTTGGTTCTATTAACAGGGTTACTGGCGTTTTTCAGTTGGCTATTTTGATATCTTTGTAACTTTCATGCATAGATTGAATTTTACTTTCATGAGTCACAAATGTTTAGGATGCATGTTTCCTTACCTTTTTTTTAGCTTAAAAAACTCTCCATATTGACCCAAAAAAAATTTAAGCTTTGACTGTTTGACATAACCTTATCAAATCTCTCCCGTTGTGGCATTAACTTGAATCTTTTGATTTATATGTTTGCACTTTGACATTTTCCGATTTTCACTCTTTTTTTTCTCTCTACAAAACCCGCAAGCCCCTACATAAGTACATATGATCTGACATTCCGACTGTTTGGTGAGTGGTAACCTTTACATTATAGTATTATACATATAGGTTAAAGGTAAAATAAAATAACTATTAACATAAAACAAATAAGACACCATGTATAAGTGATATGTGGCAAAAACATTTTTAAAAATAAATTATAATTTCAAGGTTATTTTGGGTAAAGTTCATACCTAGCTCCTATAATTATGTAAATACATCGTGTATTTATTTAGTCAGCCTATAAAGTCAATCAAACAATTCAATCCTAAAAACACTCCAAACCTAACGCCGCTCTATGTAGATAAGCCAACCCCACCCCACCCCACCTTTTACCTTTATCCCTTCTATCCACCATTTACCACCGCCTTTATCCTTCGGCCACCGTTAGACACCGCCCGTGACTCTCTAGCAAGCCGCAAGCCACCGCCACACGCCATGCTCCTCTACTTCTGAAATCTCTTTTTCTCTAGTAATGATGCCCCACCCCGTCTATGCCACCGATAAGGCGGTAACACCATCTGTTTAAGGAACCGCGATAACCTTTCTTCATCTATACTTTGATAAACCATGGCGGCAATACTTTTCCGATGAACAAGTTTGCCGCAGTGGCAACACCATCGGATTAGTAGTAACGGATTTTAGCACCAAACCAGTGAGTAGAAGGAAACTACTGTAGTAGTTTAGTAGGTCGAAGGCTGTGCATCAACGGGTAATTAATGGTTATGTAATAAATGGTTGTGCGTTAATTGTTATTAAATGACTGTAAATCGTGTAATGTTTTGTTAATAAAAGGTTGTGCATCAATTGTTATCAAACTATTGTGTTGTGCATCAATGGTTGTGCGTAAACGATTTTGTTATTTTAAGGTTGTGCATCACCAGCCAGTTTCATTAATCATAGATGTCTAGTTTTGTTTATTCATAGTTGTGAATGTTTATGCATCAAAAGTGTTGTTATTTCATGGTCGTGAATGTCGTGCATCAAAATTTGTATATAGAGAGAAATAATTTTTGTGTATGCTGATGATTTAATATGCAACTAAATGGTTATCGGAAGACAAAATTTAAGAAAGTTAAGCAGAAGTTTAGGAAGAAAGAAAAGAGAAAATAGAAGTAAATGACAAATATATCCTTAATTATTAATATTTTTATCTAAAAAGAATTAATTAATTCAAATCTTGATCTACTTAATCCAAGGGTTGTAATGTTATCTTACTTGTCTTACAATAATAGTTATTTTACTATACCTAACCTCTATACATATATAGATTTATAATGGGTATCCTCTCTTGGTTTAAAGGAGGCAACAATCCGACTCCCACCGCCGTCGAAAAGCCCATCGTTTCCTCATAAGAAGTTCCGGGAATGAACAGAGCAGTGTCGGTGACCCGACCCGCTCCAAACATGGATGTAATCTTATTTGAATTCGGGTCAGTTGCTGTTTCATCTGATAAAGTAACTCTTGCTGGATATTGTCCTGTTTCTGATGACCTAGAGCCTTGTCGTTGGGAGATTTTGCCCGCGAGTGGCTTCGACGCCCCTCAGTTTCGCGTGGTGTTTTGATTTGATTTTTTAAGAGTTTGGTTGTTTGAAATAAGGAGATGTTTTGTTCGTTGTTTAATTTAATTTAATTTAATTTTAGAAAATGTTGGGTCAGTATCCCATGGTTCCCTGTTTCTGGTCTTGTTTGTGTCTTGGTACTTATATTTAGGTTTTTGGATAACAGTTGATGGGCTATGGGATATGTTTTTTTGGTTGAGGAGGTATCATGTGGATTGCTGTTGATTATTTTCTTTAGACCGAGTATATGCAGCTGTGTGTTCATGTTGGATATTTTTCTTGTATATATGGAGTAATTAATTATATCAGAATTTTGAAGTTGGATAATTATGCATATGGTTGATTTGGTAGAATACAAGACTTGTATTGAAAAAATGGAATAACAAGTTATTGTAGTCAGTTTGCTGAATATGTTTTGGTTAGATGTAAAGGGTAGAGTCAGATGGTTATATTAGTAAGTAAATGGCTATAACGGATTATTGCATATAGCTGCAATTAGGATTGATATGGGATTCTGGAGAGCGTATCGATTTTTTGAGTGTCTTTGATCCAGGTCATAGATGATAACTTGGGGAGTCATTACTTTCAGTGAATTAGGTATGGAAATTTGCTTGTCTATCGGATATGTTAAAGCGGGGCAGAATTATAACTTTTTGGGATTGGGATGCATTTTTTCTAAAGGAATTTGGGTTAATAAGGAAGTGGTATTAAGGTGGGGGGAGTACCTTACCACTCCTTCCCAGCTTTTCTACTTCTTCTACCATGACGGAATACCTCACTACCTTTCCTCATTCTTTCCCACTCAATAAGTACGAATGGACGGAATGGTGTGCAAACTGGGCACCACCCTCCCCAATTCCCTCCCCACCCAATAGATACTGGATGGACGAAATGGTGTGCAACCCGGTGACCGACTGGTATTGGCTTGGTCCCCGGGTACACCGTTCATCCTTAGTTATAGAATGGTTGGAGATATAGGCAGGGCCCCAGTTTCAGTGTCACTAATGGTTGCATTGCTTAGTTTTGGTGATTTTCCCATATGTGCAGAATATCTGTTGTAACTATTGGGCTTGATCTTGGTATTCTAATTTAAATGCAGATGCAAACAGATGGTATGATTTGGTATTTAAGAACACAAGTATTGAAGGTCAATGGAGTTGTTCTAATTTAAATTTTTCAGTTGGAGAACCACTGAATCTTGATTCATTTGGTACACATAACTAGATTTTAAAGATTGATGTGTTTTGAAAATCAACTTTGAACATCATAAATTTCTTGTTCCTTAACCATAAGTGCCGATCTATAATTTGCCCTCTTTTCATGTAGAAATGCAGTGTTAGATCTTTAAAAAACGATGTTTGCACCAGAAGAGCTTAATGACGTTTACTCTCAAAATATTGCAACATTTAATGCTAAGCTTCTCTCTCCTTTCTGGAAATCATTCATGTCGAAAAACAATATTAAGAAACGGATATTCAAATATTGATTTCTTTTATTTATACAAAACTAGTGAAGTTAAAATATCTGTAGTGATGTCATGCAAACCCAAAACATGAACAATTGGGTAGAGTAGAAGTTTATTAAAAACACATTAGAAAACCTCAAAAATACTATTGAGTAGTACAGAAAATACTGATTTTTGACAGCTTCGGATAGATTCGTCTTGACACCCCTTGTAGCATGGTTGTGTACAAGCTATGGATACGCTCAACCTGATACGTTACAAATGCAACAGATTGGATATCAAATTCCAACCCATCCAAGCTTTCTTATCAGACGGATTTACAAAATTGAGTGCAAACATCTCTTTGGAAGCATGCTCCCCTGATTCGCAAAAACCCACAAGTTTTGCAACTATTTCAGCGCTCTCTTTAACATGTGGCATGTTAAGTGGGTCGGTCCACAATCGATTCACCAGTTGAAGCCTCCTCCTTTGCTTTCCTTCAACCGGGATGTCCCATTTTATATACAACATTTCCCTCTCTTCTGCACTAAGTTTCGTAGTCATTCTTTTTGCCAAATATTCCCTCTCCTGCTTTAAAGCCTTGATACTGTTTTGCACGAAAACCATTCACAAATTACAAATCAATAAAACAATAAGAAATATCTAGCTCTTGGTCAGTAAATAAGAGTACATATTCGAACTCACCTTGATGCAACAGACCCCGCTGGTTCATCACCCAGGAGAGCTGGACTTGCATTTCCAAGCTCGGATAGATGTTGCTCCAACCATGTTAGTCTTCGAAGTTCCACTTCAACGTATATATCATCAGCAGGCTCTCCTTTGAATAGCATGTAGAATTGTGTCCTGTGTATAATAGATACGTGACACAAATGCCATAACATTATTATCTGCTTTCTCTGTTCTTCAAACACCAAATGACGTGGCATCGGAGACTGATCCCCTGCATCAGCTTCATCACTTTCTCCATCATTCACTTCCTCTAGCTCCAACACCTGGTATGGTACGCAACAGTCAATGTTTTACAGTATACATTAACAAAGACAATAACAGCCCATAAAATTGTAAAGCTTCTAACCTGGCAGACGAGTAGCTGCTTTTGGTATTGTAGCTTTGCCACCCGTTCTTTTAGTTCATTAACATAAGCTTTAATACTTCTGATGTTATCCTCAGCTGCAACCTTAAACATCATCTGCAGCTTTTTCACGTTCACTGTGCTTGGTTGCTTAGATGCAGATGCAGAAGTCATTTTCTTCAAAGAGATGTCATCATCAATCTTTTGAGGAGTCGCCTTCTGTCTTTGGAGTGTATCAGCAGCTAATAACACATCATGACTCTCAGGATCCCTATTCTCATTACCATGCAGATTTGAGGTGGAAGGAGAACATGGGGAGCGTATAAAATTTGGCATACTCCCATTATTTCTCAATGTGAAAGGAAGAATTTTCTTCTTTTTTAAGGGAGTTCTAGAGTCTGAATTTGGACCATCCTCACCACTGTACAACACTAATTTGTCTAACGATTTTTGTACGTTTTCTAGCTTTTCTTCGAGAGACGCGATAGTGTTTTCTTCACATTTCAACCGTCCTATCTCTTCCTTCAAACTGGCTTTATCCTTAACTTCAATATCATCAAGTGTGAAACTGTCATGCCTCTGCTTCATTTCACACAACAGTTTTGCTATTGTTTCAGCAACATCCTGATTCCCTAATCTGTGGGAGGAAACCTCTTTGTGAAGTAATTCTAGTGCACGATTTGCTTCTTCTCCTAGCTGTCTTTGCCTCATCTCAAGCTTTCTTATTTCATGTACCAGCATGCACGGGTCAAGAGAAGCAGTTGACTGTCTCAATGTTCTCCGTCTTCTGTCTCTCTTTTTTTCTGATGATTCGGAGATTCGCCTGCCAGATGCTGATACATTCTCGCTACTAAAGGATAGACATTTGACTACTTGGTGAGAGGGGCCACCGTGAGTAGATTCCTGGTACACAAACTGAAAATAAGTAATGCAGCCAAGAAATACATCAAAGGACCAAGTGTATATCTGAAGGCAACCACATTTTTAACACCTCTATCTAAAACTGCATCCAAAAAAAAAACTGTATCTAGTACTCAAATCCCCCATCCATGGCTCTACGCTAATCAGCAGCATAGCAAAAAGTCAACATGGTTTCTTTCTGAAAGTTTAAGATGTTTTATTATCAGTTTTGATAATTTAAGGGAAAGTTTGAGGCCTTTACAAGGCAAAAAATGTCGGTAACCCTTTTGTGCAACTAGGCTTATAGATGGAAACTAGGGGGGGCAATTTCTACCCATTTATTAGTACGTTGAATACTTACATAGTTCAAACCTGTTTAGTAATTATTATAAGCAGTTTTAGGCTATATAATTTCTCTAACTATACGAATACATTGAATACTTAAATAGTTTAAAAAAAATGAGACGATAGGTTGCGGGTCAACTCAATCCGACCTTTGTTTTTTTCTGTAACTTCCTTGCCACTTCAAGCTGAGATAGTGCATAGTCTCTCTCATGCTTCAGCTCATTCATTTCTCTCTCCATCTGCACAAGGATTTACCCATTAAAACTGATTCTAAAACATTATACTGGATGTGAATAATAAAATAGAATAAAAAACAGCTAAAACAATATGTTTGCTGGAATTCAACCAAAATCATACCTGCTGAATCTTTTGCTCCTTTTCCAGCAGCAATGACCTTAAACAATTAGAGGAAGAAGGCTCTGGACTCAGCAATTCTGCTTTAAGTCTTGTGACCTCCTTTTGCAAATGCTTAACCAATTGCTTGTCAGCAACAACCTAAGCGTAAAGAAATTGTTATAAGCAATATTTCATATTTTAATAAATGTGCTAATATTTTAAATCATATAATAAAAGCTGCTAGAAGCTAAAAATGTATCCCAAAGCTTATCTAACTGACCTTATTAGCTATTGAATAAAACAAACAAAAAATGTAAAAAACAAACATCAACAAAATCTTGGAAGTTCATTATACCATATTAACTTCAGCATTATTTGTAACTTCCTTTGCACTAGTCGCAAAAGACAGGGTGTTTCGTGATTGGTCCACATGACTTAAAGCAGGACTCATAGTGCATATTATTGCAGTCCGTGCATTCCCTCCTAGTGAAGTCTGCAATATTCTTGTGAATTTTGAATCCATGTAAGGTATGTAACTGGTCTTGTTCCCACCACTGCATAACAAGAAAACTCTTATCATTTTTAAGATTATGTACTTAATAAAAAGTGCTGCATAAAGAGTTACACATTTGATACTTCATTTCAAAATGTTCGACTAAATCTCTAAACATATTTTCAACCTTTAAGAAGCTAACCTTAACTTCCGAATCACATTCGTCAAAGTGAGTAGACTTCTATTTATATGACTTCCTTCCTTTAATCTAGCACCATCTGCATTCGTTTGAGCTGCACGCTCACTGCCAGCAAGATCCACAAGACTCTGCCGAAGATCACGAGTTGAGTAGCAGCTAAATGGAAATAATCATGGTCTCATGGAGCAAATATATAATGTAACAGAAAACATACCAAACTTGCTAAGAGAGATTTGACACATCCTGATTCATCACGAAGACTGCTTTCAATAGTCTGAAAAGGAAGACCGATAAACAATGTGATAATTATATTACCAAATAACATGTCTTCATAAGTTCGGTATCTAATGATATCCCTTACATGGACTTTTATTGACATAAGACGCAAATATCAACCTATAAATAGTATCAAAAATAGATAAACAATAAGCCATTCTATTCGTTGTTTCTTTGAAAGGCAAGCGAATAACTTTTATTAACATCAAATTATTCTATATAATACAATTTCGTACTCAATAACCATGAGTTATAGTTGGCATTCTATTAGCTTACGTAACAAACACCATGACATTGAACCAAAAAGGAAATTGAAAACTTCACTGAAAGGGAATAAACCATTTAACTTTTTGATTTTAGGTCACGCACGGTATACAGACATTCAATTTAGGGCATCACGAAATCAAAAAAGTCAGGAAATCTCTACGTAAAACTGAAAGTAAGAGCTGCACCACTCAGATAATAATGAAGTCAAGCCGAACTGTTAGGATTACCAGTTTAATTATCTGATGTGATCTTGAGCTTCGATCATTCAATGAAGTTTCGCCAACTTGCCTCTGAGCTGCAAGAAAGACCAGTGAAGCCAGGAACATTAATGGACTATTGAGCAGAGGGGTATTACAAGTGTGTTGAAGCTGTCGATTACCTTCACAAGTAGCAATTAAGCACCGAAGATGCTGTGCATCTTTAATTACCTCCTCAGTCAGCTTCTCCACAAGCGTGCCTTTCTGTATTAAAACAAAATAAGACAGTGTAAATTACTTGAAGAGGTTAATATTGTTTGTGATGACACTTTTGATGACTTCACCTCTGGATCATCCAAGAGACGAAGGGCGCCAGAATCACGGTTCAAGAGGTCTACTACAGTCTCATTATAAATCTCTAGAGCAGAAAGCTTCAACACATATCTACTTTCCACAGCCTGTAAACACATAAGTATTGACCACAAGTAGAAAATTATAAGAGTTAATTTCAGAGACGGCAATTTGCAACCGGTTTACTTGTAAACGGATAGAGCTGTATTAAAGACATGTACATATATTATCATCACACTAATTCGCAATCATCTTTTAAAATAGAAATAAAAGTTGTGGAGAACATTGTCAAAAAGGCACCCCCATTAAGACCAGAACCCATAAACTGAGGGCAATAAATATAGGGTAAAAAGGAAAGAAAAGATAATACTTTGTGAATGTGGGCATAAATGTCATTGACAACATTGTCTGCAATTCCCCTCATGGTGTAAGTTTTGCCACTGCTGGTCTGACCGTAGGCAAAGATGGTCGCTGCAATTCAACAACAAATGAGGAAAAGTATTCAAGAATTGGAAAGAAAGTTCAAGAAAATAAGGAGATACCGTTGATTCCGTTAATTGCAGAGAGAGCAACGTCTCTGGCCCCTTGTTCGTAAATCTTTGTATTTGGACAATGTTGATCAAACACTTTATCTGAATCACCAAACCCCATATCAAATTCCGTTAATAATAAGAAGAAGAAGAAAAAAATAAAAAATAAAGATTGAGTGAATGAAAGAAAAAAGGAGCAAACCAAAAGTGTAAGTTCCGATATGATGGCGATTGAGGTTTCTTGAAACAATGGTATTTTCGTCGGGGCAGTCCCAAGCGATAAGATCGTAAGCAGAAAGTTCTCTCGGAGTCAATGGTCTGATTCTAATTGTCACCAGTATCTTTTCTTCCTTACTGATTCTTTCTCTTTCTCTTCTTCTTGATGAAGGCGTCGCCGGTGCTGTACATCGTTTTGTTGCCGGAGTCACCGGAGCACTTAGGGAGGTGGTGGTCATCGTACACAAAATATTATTAACAGATTTTTTCAGATAGTGAATCTTTTTGTTATGAAAATATAATGTGTATAAAATGAAAGGAAAGAAAAAAAGATTGAATTTTTATGGATACCCACAAGAGAAAGAAAATGCAGAAATGGGGTTGAATCTCAAGATATAAAGAGAAGAAGAAAGTGGCAGTTTCTTGGCATATTTTTGGTTTCAAGTTTTGCAAACAAAAAACAGAGTCAAATCAAAGAGAAAGAAACACACACACACACTTTGTTTTTTCTATAGGGAGTCTGTTCTCTATTTATTATTTAAAAAAAAATATTAATTATTATTTTATTTTTCTCTACTTACTTACACATATATCTGTTGTTGTGAATACAAGAAAGTAAAGAAACAGAGGATTTGTAAATAAATAATATATAAAATATAAAGTTGAGAGAAATGGGCAAGTGGGTTTTCTTCTATGTTAAAAACCTTATTTTGTGTATATCAAAGTATGGATATTAAAGCACAGTGTTTGTGTGTGTGTGTGTGTATGGGTGGGTAGACCTCTTTCTTGTATTTTCTTCAACAACCAAGAGGCTCTTTATGCCAAATTCTAGGCCGACCCATTTTCAGTGTTTAATGAGAAAAAAGAGGACTAATTAATGAGGTTGATTATGGGAATATTTTGAGTTATAATTATAGACTATGTAATTAAAGACTATACTTGTTTTTTCTTTGGTAAATCTTGGGGTTGATTGTGTGTACTTCATAGTTCATACCTCATTAAGAAATAGATTAAGTTAATTAAAACATGATGATGGCACACTAAACCTATCCAAATAGTAAAAATAAGAATGAAAATACACCACAAAATCAAGTTAATGGATAAGTTAAAACAATGGCTAATGATACGGTTACCAATTTACCATTACTTTTCATTAATATACCATAGTTATTCATTGTTATAAAATATACCATGATTATATTGAGTAAAACTATACAGTATGGTAACTAAATAAGATATTCTGGTAATTATATCACCTCCTTTTTTATGTTTATATATAATTTTATGAATCACATGTTAAAAAGTTACACTTTTAACATACGTGAAATGAGTAATATATCTCTTTTCATATATTTACATTATTTATTTTTTAATTTCAAAATACATACACTACTTCATTTATATCATTTAAATACACTACTCATCACCATCATCAGTACGTGTTACCATCATATCATCACTATTGTATTATACGAGTACTGCGTTAATTCTTTTTTATCATTAATTGTTTGCCATTTAACTTGGACATTTGTTATTATACTATTGTTAGACATGTATATAGACTATATATCACTCTTCGTTTGATAAATGAAAATACTTCTATTTAGTTTTTAATTTAAAAGTCCTCACCGTGATAGACACTTATTCTCTAAGTACTAGTCCCTGGCAGCACCACATCAGCTCCGCATCTATCCAAAGACTAATCAAGGACTAATCCCCAAAACACCTCCAATGTCAGAACTAGTCTAGGACCCACTATTTATTTAACTTTATCTTTTCAACTCAATATTCTACCATATATTTTATTATACATTTTTAACCCTCTAATTTATACAACGTCAATTTTATAATAAAAACACACTTAAAAGTTTCATTAAATAAAAACATACAATACAATCTAAAAAAACAACATATTATTAAATAAAAACAACAACATAGTTTCACAATTTTGAAACGATGCCAATTTATTTCATTTTTGAACTTTGATTTTGTTGGTGTTTTGAATAATTTTTGATATAATGTATCAACAACTTGATGAATATGATTATATGAATGATTTCTAAGACAGTTTTAGGAACTAGATGATGATTTTAGGAATTAGTTTAATCGAACTACAATTAAAATGAAAAAGTTTTGGGCCACCTTGGTCAAACAAACCCCTTGACGAATCTTGGGTTTTACATTATCATTTCTTAATTTAGAATTTGCTTTGAATCTTGTTATAGGGAATATTTGTCCACGACTAAAAATTGGTCAAGTAGATTTTCATTGGGGTTGGAGCACTACATGCCTTTCTAGGGTTCAATTGGCATGAAGATCAATATAGTTTTTTGGGGGTTTGGGAGATTTTGTAGAGTAATTTTATTTATTATGGTTTTAGCTTTATGTAGGTTATGAAAATAGTTTACAATCTCCTTAAAGCCTCCCTTTTGTATGCAAACAATACAACAATGTGTTTTTTACCATTTGCTAGATCAAGAAATTTGTCTTTAGAGAAGCAAAAGTAACAAATGGTCCCAACCCCACTTCACCATTGATTCAATTTGATTTTTAACACTTTAAAAAGACATATCTTCTGTAATTTGGTATAACGTATAATGTTCTTGGCTTTAGACTAAAAGTTGATATTTTGATCCCTAAACTGTAACATCCCGAACTTTTAATTAACGGTTGACTTGAGTCGTTAAGTCAACACAACGTGTCCGTTAAATCTTTTGATGATTTAATGCTTATGTGTTTAATGTGCTAAATGTGTAAGACTTTAATGCCTTAATGATTGATGTGTTAATGTGTTTAGAGGTATATATTAATGCCTTTAGATGTGCTGAAAGTGTTCAATATGTTGTAAGTGTTCCCTATAGGTGTTTTGAGCTAAACATGAGCCATTTGGAAGTCCAGGGACTAATATTGTCAATTATGAAACTTCAAAAACGGGATTAAGGGTTTGATAGCAGTCATTAGCCTCAAGTTACATAAAATAATCAGTTCTCTCTGAACCCTAACCGCCCCCATTGCCATAGTCAAATCCTTATTCGATTTCATTATCGTTTGGGTGATTCGAGAGTGTTTTTATCAACTTTTGCATCCCTTTTTGCTATCTCCAGGCAATTGATGATTAACCACATAGATTTCATGCCTTATGAGTCCTTTCAACCCATTGATTTCCGGTCTTAGGGTTTGGGTTGGATTTAAATACGTTTATAATCGTCTTTTGGTCATTACGAGTGTTAAATCGGTTGTATAGTGTTTGAAAATGATTCAACAATCAATAGGTGTTTCAATGTGTCATTAAGGTCTTATTTTTAAGTGTATTTGATGTTCATAAGACCCGGAGATGTGTTAAAATCGTTTAGGAGTCATTAAGAGTTGAAATATGAAATTTGGGTAGTCTGGTCCGCGATACCGCCGGTATGCACCACGGTACCTTCGTGACCACTGATTGGTATTTTGGTGTTGAACTGCGATACCACTGGTATCCACCAAGGTACCTTCGTGACCACTGTAAGGTCTTTTGTTTAGGAACACGATACCTTCGATATACACCACGATATTTTCCACGATATCATACATTAAGGTGTTCCAAAGTGTGTTTAAGTGTCTAGTTGACTCATACATCAATCCTCTTGAATCATAGGTTGTCGGGAATACTTGCAAAGCTCTGTAACATACGTTATCATTTGTTGTGTGCTTTTATGAGGTAAGATACACTACTTTGACACGCTGAGAGTTAAACAAAAACATGGTTTTCATATAATAACTTCCGAATTGATAT
>JANDBE010000028.1:41181587-41196346 GCA_024320915.1 Erigeron philadelphicus
CAACAACTTATCGAGAGCCCCGGGACATTATCGGCACATTCTTGACCGAAAAAGTAAGAAATGCCTTATTCGGTTTAAGCTATATGTAGTAGGTACTACTCCATATTACAAGTAAATGTGGTGAAGGAGCTTTAACAATGATGTACTCATTGAAAACATGTAAAAAAAACCCTTTAAAGCATTTCCTAAAGTCAAATTGGCTTAGACGTATCATTTCCTTATTTTTTTTAGGGAAAGGTACTACTGCCCTAACAAAACAAAATGTTAGCATTCCAAGAAGAAGAAACAGGGGCCATGAATAATGAGAAAACTTGACCACAAAAGAGAAAAAAAATTGAGGGCATTATAGTAATTTGGCATTACTATAACGGCTATATGTTCACTCCTTGTCCTTGCCGACCCTGTTAAAGTTAGTAGTCCACCACTTTCCATAAACATTATATCTGAAAAACAAGAAAGTGAAAAAACACAAAGACACACCAGTAGTAGTTCCCAGATCTGTTTGCTGCCGACCGACATCATGAAAGCCATAAACCTCTTCAAGAAGAAAACAACACCCAAAGGTTTCACCTTTTTCTCCATTTTCTTGTTTATTTTGTCTTCCTAAATGCACACTAATTAATTAGTAATTAGTAATTAGTAATATGCTAATGATGTTATTCTGAGTGTTTAAAGCTCAAACCTTTGTTTCCAAATTTATTTGCTACTAAAAATTCAACACCTTTTTTTTATTTTACACCCAATTTTATCATAAATACTTACAAAACCTTTCCTTTTTTTGTTTATTTTTTTTTTATCATATAGATGCTTGTATTAGTTGATTATTATTTTGAAACAATTCAATTGATTGTTAAGATATATACATTTTTTTTATCCAATTCAAGATTGTCTTGGTTTGTGTTTTTTAGACAGTAAAGTAGTTCCTTAGTAAATTAACCAGGGGTGACGACCTTTTACCGGAAAAAAAAGTAGTTCCCTAGTGGACATTTTTTTCTCTTTCATAAATGGTTTTAAGTGAGTATACATTTTGCTCAATCTCTCTTCAGAATTTTTGAAACCCTAATTTAACAGTCTTTTAAATGTTTGGAATTAGTAAAAAAGGTAAGTGTAGAATTGTGGATGTCAGCTTTTTTTGTGAGTGGTAATTTTACATTTTAGTCTTTGTAAAAATGGGAGCACTTTCTTTCATGGTGGACTTATTTTTTTTGTAATAATCTACAGATGCGTTGAGGGAGAGCAAAAGAGATATGGCTGTCGCCACACGCGGTAAACTTTCTATTTGTTTGTTTTGACAAAAGTCTAATTCTTCTATTATGGAAGCGTTGTGATATGACGTGATGGGTCTGGGGCGGTCGGCCTGGCGTTGGCCTTTTGGGGTTCTGAAATTTTTAATTAAAACTTTATAGAAGACAGAGGATCAAATTCTGTCAGTAAACTAATGTAGTTACTACATTTGGTTTGAATTTACAAATACACTACTTTAATGAAGATCGAGGATAGTTGGACAAGTATTTGAATGAAGCTATTATATATTATACGAATAAAAGTATGTTTATAGGTCTACAAAATGTAGTTAATCTACCTTAAATATCACTCTTTTGTATCCCATCTTTTATTACAATGTTTATTAGTACAGGGTCTATCATTATATTAAATTCTCAAATGTATAATATTATATTGCTTAAGATTTGACGTGGTACAATGCAGGTATTGAACGTGAAATAGCATCCTTACAGATGGAGGTGTGTTATGATATCTGGGTTTATATTATTGTACTTACGATTTTCTTCATCTTTAATGAGTTCACAACATCAATTAAATTTTCAGGAGAGGAAATTAGTGGCTGAAATTAAAAAAACAGCTAAGACTGGGAACGAGGTTAGTCCATTAATTAGATCTAGCAGGGCTGTATATTTACATGTACACACATACATATATTCTCACGAAGGATTGATGTTTCTAGATTCTTTGAGGTTTTTGCTTATCTTACAATTAATTGTTATAACAATAACTTCTAGTAACTGAACAAGTTCTATACATGATATTTGAAATTCATTTTGTTAA
Organism: Erigeron philadelphicus; assembly: GCA_024320915.1. NCBI lineage: Eukaryota > Viridiplantae > Streptophyta > Magnoliopsida > Asterales > Asteraceae > Erigeron > Erigeron philadelphicus. Next base: position 41,183,652 of record JANDBE010000028.1, read on the forward strand.
ACCAGGCTGCCACCAAGATATTAGCTCGCCAGCTTGTGCGCCTTCGACAACAAATAACAAATTTGCAGGGGAGCCGTGCACAGATCAGAGGCGTAGCAACTCATACACAGGTGTGTATGAATACATAATCTGTTGTGACATTTGCCAACATAATCAACATCACTGTTTATAAACTCACACTGTATTATATTTTTAACTAGTGTTTAACTTTGTGTTTAAAACATCATGCCATTTTCCTAGTTTGCAATACTTGGTTTTTATGTTCTAATAAACAAGTTCTCCTTCTAACTGAAATTGAGAGACTTGTTTATTCAAATCTTATTACCTTAATAACTGATCATTGCGACTTGAAGAGGCGTTTTTCATAATCAAATTCCTCCTATTATACAAGACGTTTTTCAGTTTTGTTACAAGAATGTATCATTTGGATTTATCAAATAGAAATTGCCAGATATTAAACAACTGATTATTTTACACCTTTAAACTGCATGTTCTATAACCAGTCAACTGACAAATCTGACTAATATCATGCAACAGTTTTCAAATTACACATCCAAAGAGAAACCCCCTTTAAATTACTACCAAAAAAGATCTAAATTACATTAATAATTTCATGTTAATTTTACCCTGCTGTGTTTTCTTTGGCAGACTTTGTACGCGAACACTTCGATTTCTACTGGAATGAAGGGTGCAACAAAGGCAATGGTTGCTATGAACAAGGTACATTTAGTAACTCGGTGCTTGAGATTTAGCATTTTAGCCACAACAAAGCAGCTATATAGGTGGCAAAATGGGCGGGTTAGAATTTAGATAGCGGATCAAGTTGGTTTGTGTTCAGTTGACTTTCCAATTCTTTCTTTTTTTTGGAAATATGCTATTGGTAACACAATATGTGACAAAATGGGATGGTTTGTGACAATTGGTAACAGGTCAAAAAGACTAACATTGAGGATGGGTCAACAATCAACAGGCGTGGTTGGTTGACCTGACCTATTAACACTTCATTATATTTCTAGTTTTTGAATGTCATAAATGATTTTTATATAAATTATGATAAATCGGTATTTGTTAAATAATGATCCAGGAGACTAAGGCAATTAATTAATTCGGGCAATCATTAAACGGTCGAAGCTCTTTGAATGATTTTCAACTTTACATGTTTGTCCTAAATGATCCATCTTCACATTAACGGGTTGAAATTACCCCATATATTTTATACCTGGCATAGTTTAAGCAAGCTGAGTATGTCATGCAAGCTAAAAGACTATATTGTCTACCTTAGTGTAAACCCAAATATAGATCGAATTTTGTTTTGTTTTGAACCGCCTAAATTGGTTAAAAGTCACCCACCCAGGTCTATTGTTAAAGCATAGAACCTCCTAAATTGATTTATTCACAGGTTTAGATTTTCATTCTATAATATGACCTGTCTTAACTTGTTACCCATCTTACCTTCCTTACCCGTTGCTAAGATGATGTTACTTGACCACCACCAGGAATTTTGGAAATGATCTTTAACTTTCTTTCCAGGAAATGGCCCCTGCTAAACAGATTAAAGTAATTAAAAGCTTCCAGAAGGAGTCTGCTCAGCTGGATATGACGGTAAGTTTATTAGATATCTGGGTTTACATTTTGAAACTGGATATCGGGTATTGCAACTTGAAGTCGCAATAAAACACCTAAGAAGAGATTTATTGTTTAATTAAAAAAAATCCCTACTTGTGTTACATATTGTCTCTTGGTTATTTTCATCCATTAGCGTATTATTACAAAACTCCCTGTTATATATTCAGCTGGATATGACGGTAAGTTTATTAGATATCTGGGTTTACATTCTAAAACCAGATATCTGATATTGCAACTTGAAGTTGCAATAAAACACTTAACAAGAGAAATTTATAGTTTAATTTTTAAACCCCCCTACTTATGTTACAGAATATCTCTTGGGTTCACATTTTGAAACCGGATATCTGGTATTGCAACTTGAAGTTGCAATAAAACACTTAACAAGAGAAATTTATAGTTTAATTTTTAAACCCCCCTACTTGTGTTACAGAATATCTCTTGGTTATTTCATCCCTTAGTTTATTATATATTCAGGAATTGCTTAACACTTGAAGATCTCGTTTATATTTGATTTGTGCAACTTCAAACAACAGAATTTGCAACTTAGTGTTTACTTATTTGCTGTAGATTGAGATGATGTCCGAGTCCATTGATGAAACTTTAGACAAAGACGAGGCTGAAGAGGAAACTGAGGAGCTTACAAACCAGGTAGACATAATGCACCCTGTTTTCAGTTTTTAATAATCATCACAGGATAAAATAACTTAACAATTTGGGTCCACTTGTAGGTGCTTGACGAGATTGGTGTAGGCGTTGCATCACAGGTTGGTTTTTATATGACGTGTATTTTATTGTTAGAATAGACACTACGTAATTATGTATAAGATAAAGAATTTTCTCCCAGCCCCCCCTAAGCTTGCATTTTTGGGGTTTTCAATTGCCGAGCCAGCTTTCTTAACTAACTTCTCTACATTACAGTTATCTTCAGCGCCAAAAGGTCGACTTGGACCGAAGAAAGTTGACAATGCTGCTCCCAGGTATGTATAACAGTATAAGGGTGCAATATCCATCTTTACTTGCAATAATGCACAAAGAACAACTTAAAAGAGCGCTCTAGTGTGCAACTTGAGTTTGCTACATGAAAGTCGCTAAATTTTTTGACCTGTTGAAACTGAAACTGTATTCGACACTTCATCTTCACACAACCAAACATTGCGTGAAAATGAATGACAGCACCCGACTAACCAGTTTTAGTCCAGCCCTTGCAAAACCAGGACCACAATAAGTAATTTTTTGTATTTATGAAATTTGCAGTTCTGTGTCAAATGATGTTGACGATCTTGAAAAGAGACTTGCCTCTCTTCGGCGCATATGATCCGTAAGCATTGCATACATGAGAGCTCTAGTTTGATGAGGATCCGAAGTCTTAGTTTCTATGTATAGGTTATTTTGTATTGTCTACATATTGTTATTATAATGAACATCAAAATATAAATTCCTTTTCTAGATTGACCTATGAGCTATATGCATATTACATTGTGTCATTCTGACATTCTCCACATCCAACAAGTAACTACATATCCACTTTGGTTTTAAATAGATATGACCTGCAAAAGTAGACTCCTGACATTAGAAAATAGAAATTGATTGTCGTCACCTGAACCGAAATCAAAACCTATTCACTGTTTTTCGGTATATAGTTAACGCATTATGTTGAAGTTTTATTACACATTATGTATGCAACTTTTCCTCTTGTGATCAGTATAGAAATTATCAATGGACATATCTCTGTACCACTATATAAAAATTATAGCTTTAAGAAAAATGGGACATGTTGACCAAACTACTATTAATGAATTAAATCTTAACAACCTTCAATATGATATTACATTATCAGTCTCTTATATAAAACCCTCTTTAAATCAAACACATTTATATCAATTACCTATATCATTTAACGCCTCCACCATTATCACTATCTGTTGCCGTCATCACACCGCCGCCACATTGCGAGAGTATTATGCTAGTATAAGCTTAATCTTGTGATCTTATTTCACCTTATGTTATGATGATATTAATTGAGCACCAACGTGAAGAATCATATTTCATAACTCAATTGCAGCGAAAAACTAATGCCATATTACAAGTTTTCAATGCATGATGTACAATGGTCTTAAAGCAATCTTTGGGTAAGTATGATATTTCATGCTTTAGGAGGGATATATATGAAACTAACTCTAATTTAAATATATCAAAAATACAAAAGAAAATGACATGCTACAATCGTTTTATACTCACCAGGAAACAGGACCCTCCTCTGACCTGGTTAACACTCCCATAATGCACGGTGGTGAACACTCTCCTTGCGGCCGTGGGCATGGCCAAATGAACACTTCCCTTCCCTACATAAACCACCGCCACCCCCAACCTAAACATCGCACTTTTATCTGCCCCTCTGTTTAATGTAGTTTTGATTAAAAGTTGTTTTTTAAGAACTTTGGAGAAGCAAGTTCACTTGTTTATGTTCTGATCATCAGGCACTTGAAAATTATGTGACAAAATTAAAGTTTGTTAACAAAATTGTTAAAGTTTATCACATTTTCATTTAATAACTGATTAACTGTCATAAACTTTGTTGATGATATTCAAGTACAACTAGCATATTTAGACTCTTTTTTAAAAAAAAAAACTAGTAAAACAAACACGGGTATGTCCAAATACATTAAACATCCTGTTGATACGGAGAGACATGAATGTCATATTTGTGTATATTTTACATGAAGCGTATACAATTCGACATCCTGCGTAGTAGTTGGATGTGGGTAAGAAATATATGTTCTTTCCATCCGTTTAGCATTGCTTTAGTTCTCCGTACCTTGTAGTTCCTTTCTGAATGCATTCTAAATCCAGCACCACCTGCACGCCCAATATGAAAATGAAGCATGGGTTACTTTTAATTTACAGCAATAATTGTTTGTTTTAGTATCAACCAGGATTGTTTTCAGAAAATGTCTCCAGTTTCTATCACGTTGCGTTGGTTCTATTTTTACATACAGACATCTCCTTATCAGTTAGATTTTTTTTTCTGAAATTCTATCAAACACAAATACTATACTTACGTCTTCCATGGTCTCTCGTTGGGCAGGATCTTTCTTGAGACAATTATCTACTAGTTTTACCATGAGATAAAGCTGGAAGACATGGACATCATCAAGAATCTTTTCATCGATTAAATCGGGAAAAACTCTTTCTTCAAGAAGTGGTCTTGCCTGCATGAAAACCTTGTATCAGGGATCTTAGCAATATTACTGACAACGAGACTTATCTTTATATGGCATTTCACTTTTGTTAGTTTTTTTACTGCTTGAACTGTGCAATTTATATTTACAAGTATGCATAATACTAGTTCTTGCACTACATAACTAAGAGAAACCGAAAATGTGATAAACTTAAAAGCCAATCCCTTACCCATTCTACTAGTGTTTTTCCATCAAATTTCTTCTCTCTTGTCCTACATCCAGTGATCAACTGTAATAGTACCACGCCAAAAGAGTAAACATCTGTCTTCGTTGACACCTTTCCACATTCTGCATACTCTGGTGCTACATATCCAAGGGTCCCAACCACGCCAGTCTCGTCAGTATCAACACAGTCTGTTCTTGCTAGACCGAAGTCACCTAGCTGATAATGCATTCAAATTAAGTTAGATCCAATCACCAAACAATTAGCGAAGAAAAAAAATTGCATGTCTAAGGAAACTTTCAAAATCAACATCAAATGGGCTATGTTAAAAGTTTATATAATCTACCAAGGTTAGCAAATACCACCTAACCTAACGAGTCTCTTATCCGTATTATTATATAAAACGTTTATCTCATGGACGACACTCACTTTTAAGACATGCAATCGTCTTAAACGTATTTAGGCACTTATCTGTTGAAGTGCATTCTCATTACGTGTCAATTTCCCTTTGTGAAATGTTGTCAATGTTTTAGAACGTTACCAGAGGTTCATAGTCATGTGTTACAAGAATGTTATTTGGCCTCATATCTCTGTGTATGATGTTTATTTTATGAAGATAATTTAAGCCTCTAGCAGCACCAAGTGCAATTTTTATTCTCTTGTCCCAGGTGAGTTCATGGCCTGCATACAAAATAGTTTTATCAGTAAGAATGTACTCGGTTAGTATCTTATCTAATTCATCTTACTTGATAAGTGTTCATCCAAGCAACCATTGCAGACAAACTCATAAACAAGCAGTCTGTGTGTTCCTTCTGAGCATGATCCTAACAACACAACCAAATTTGGGTGTCGGGCTTTGCTAAGTACATTAACTTCAGACTTAAACTCTTTCTCGCCTTGAGAACTGGCATCTTTATGTTGTTTGACAGCAACTTGTAATCCACATTTTAGTTCTCCTTTATACACTGAACCAAATCCGCCTTCTGATAGAAAGTTTTCCTGAGAAAAGCCATTAGTAGCATGCTCCAGATCAGTATAACTGAAGTCTCTCTTTAACCGAATACTAGGACGTTTGTTCTGGCAAACCGAACAGATGGAATATTTGAATTCCTCTTCTTCTTGACACCCTTCTGTTTGCTCATCAAATGCTTCGACCTTGCGCCAATCTTTACTCTTGGGGGTAAAATTTGGAGGTTGTTCGTTTTTAGAGTCATTTCCTTCCTGATCAATATGCATGGAAGAAAAGTTTCTTCCATCTGTAGAGCTTGAAACTTCAGAAATTGTGAAGCTTGAGGTGGAAGCTATAGATGGAGATGTGGATTTCTGGTCTGTAGATGAGAGGGAAGATGAAACCTGCGGTTTATCCCATGAAGATGTACCACCTCTGTTGCTACCTTCTTGTTTAAGCAAGTTTGTTACCTTTTGACCACTTGTTTCTGGAGAAAAGATTGAAAAGGAATAATTACCATCAGGTCAAAGATGTAGAGTTGAGAAATTTAACAAAAAATAAAAAACAAGTCGAAGGGTAGAAGTTGTACAACCTAACCCGACCCAACATGTTTTTACACTCCCTGGATTTGTGATGCAACAAATTACCCAACCCGCCTGACCTGCCCATTTTGTGCTTAATCCATACAACAAAAAATAGATTGTGCATTCGATAATTACTCACTCTTTTTGGAAAGTGCTGGGTTTGACATAACTGGTATCATTTCTCCATATGAGACATGCTCGCTGCTTGTAGTCCGTCTCCCCAGTTTTGGTTTCTTGTCCTCTACTATTGGTCCTCTCAGCCTTCCGATTTTGTTATTACTTTTCATTCTTAGTATGCCGCATTCAAGCTTATCCATAAAGTATTTCTTGTCTTTCTTCATGTGCCTGAATAATATAACAAGACTAATGTAGCATAAAATATTAAGTTAAATGTATGCAACATAAGTAGTGTAGAAATGCCTATGGCTATAAATAGGTATGTGAACATTGAAGAGTCATGTACACAATATATTTGGTAGAAATGCCTATAATGATGTTATATATTCACTTTCAACGTACCTGTCGAGTACTACCCATGTTGCCATTAAACTTTTTGCAGCTTGTACAACCACCGTTTTAGGAGAAGATGCAGCTTGCACATCGACCAGGAACATTATCTGGAAAGAACATTTTGTGGGCAACATTCAGATTTAAAAATAAGAAATCAAGTCATGGGTCTAAACTAAAATAGTAAAAAGCATGAACTTATTTGAGTCTGCATTTGATTAACATTCGAACCTTTTTATTTGCACAAATCATAGACAAGTCTATTACTTCTGCTCGTTTAAGGTACTCCTCCTTTCTCATCTGTTCATCATCCTTACTTTTGGTGTTTGATCCACTGACATCCATCATGATTTTACTTTTCACTACACAGAAGTTGGATCAGATTTTTTAGTAAATTGCTTCTCGCTTTCTGCAGATACACGTGTATATACATTTGCGCTTTCAGATATTGAGATTGTTATAGTTGTTGTAATGGTGAAGATAAGTTACGTACCAGGACTAAGCTGGTGAATAACTCCAAGGAGTGTCAGCTCGTCACCTGATCTAATCTGTAAGCTGTCAAAGGCCAGTATGATTGCGCTTAAACCATCACTTCTTGATACATCATGGACTACCATCCATTTTTCTGCTTCTGTAGACATGATGTTCTTCTAATTTATATAAACTGCAGTAAGGTAGGTTCATTGTAAGTTACACAATGTGAGGATGGGTATAAAAATTTCTTTCATTTTCATCAATATTCAAATAAGAAAAGCTACAAAGACCCTTTGGACTTCCATCTAATTGACATTTCATCCTCAAATCATTTAGCTTTGTAAGTATGCACTGACAGTCTAGCACAAAACAATTCTTTTATTTTCATTTTTGCACTACAGAAAAGCATTGGCATAATCGTCCATTATAGCAATTTATTCTCACACTTATACAAAGTAACTTATCTCATGATCGGTTTCTATGATTGGTCAAAAGTTGAAGGATGTTCTTTCTGATAATTCAAAGTGTGCTGCTATTATCGGTCAAAGTATGAAAGTATGTTAGCTATTATTCATGAATATCCCAAAAATGTGACAATTGACAATGAGGTAGTCACTCGTAGATCATAAATATGCATGAATTAATATAGAGTTTAACAACGTAAGAGCATGCAGTAGTTAAGCAAAAACAAAAAAATTTTAATACGAGTGCTCATTAGAATAAAAACTATGAAAGAAACTTGAAGTTACTCTTATATAGTGGGTGCAGGAATTTGATGCAGCCTAGTTTGAGTTCTTTCGCATATCCCCTATCTATGTGATGATGGGTATAAGAATTTATTTACTGTCAGGAACACTTTGAGGGTGATTCTTGTTTTTTTCAGACAACCAATGGTTATGGTGATTCTTGTTTTTTTCAGAATACAGCCGGCTGCTGCTGTTTCAAGTGATGATAACAAAGCTAGTTTTCAACAGGAAGCCTATAATTTGTATGGTTGGCTTACTTCTGTAAAGAATGAGTATCAAAATTCCAGCTTCTTTTGTTGTGTCATGTGGGAGGAACACGTTGGCTGGATGGCTAGCGTTTTTTAGGAACAATGGGCGGGTTGGGCAATGGGTCAAAACTTTTTGTATGGTGGAAACAGATTGTTTAAGAGAATAGAAATAGTCAGCTCAGTCAATATAACTATGATAACCATACTCTTAGTCTATTACAATGATAATCTTACAGTTTGACCAAAAATATAGTAACGGAGATCGTATGCATTAAAAATACATTTAGGGCGAATTCCTACATGTTTGGTCCGTTTTGTTAACAAATGGGTCAAGATTGCCACCTCTACATTTTTGTCAGGCCAAATCGATAGTCAGTGACATCATTATGTGAGATTCGTCTTGAAAATGTGGATAGTTTAAGTTTCCATTAATTTCAGATTGAAACAAATGGTTTATACACATATAGATAGCCTAACAAGTGAAGAAACTGACAATTTTTAATAATACTTTTATAGATTCTATTTTGCTGAGATTTGCATATATGTTTGTCTTTAAGGGGTATTTTGATCCTTGTTCGTTATTATCGTTTTTAGTTACAGAACATAGTTGTTGCAATTGTCAAATACAAGAGATAGCGACACAATTTCAAGATTAATCTACGAATTAAACTAGAAGCGGATCAGTTTCGTTTTAGGATGATGTCATACCACCAGGTTGGTTTTATATGAGAAAAGGTCTCAATGATTCACCATTTTATCACAAAACGTGGATGATGTTGTACAGAAAAAAAAAATTCCACTTGCATTTTATGAACATTCGTATTTGATGAGAAACTTGGTTTTGTAGGTAGCTTATACGCGCAGTGTTTAATTTTCCTCATTCGTATTTCATTGCACCATATTATTTATATCAGAACAAATTTTGAAACTTAACCACCTATGAGGGTATTTTACAAAGATTATCACTTGGAAAAGAAGTGTATATATCACGAGTATGCTATTTAATGGACTCCACCCTAAAAAAATAAAAATGGAAACAATACGATAGCAGTAAGAAGAAAGTGGCTTAAGTTACAATTGCAGAAAATGTTACATACCAAGATCGTTCTTTCTTAGGTCGAGTTGGTAACAAAGATACAAACTAGAATCACCGAGTTTAAAATTCTTTAACTTCGTAAGTTAATGATGAGCAGATGGTCAAATGAACTTGTCTGGTTTTCAAAACCATTGCATGTAACTACTTGGTTCTAGAGAAAAAAAAAAAAAAGAAAAAAAAGAAGAGATACATACATGTCCTCGTACTCATAGTGAGTCAAAATTTCAAATTCGTACCCAAAAACTATAGAGATGGGGGTTGAAGTTAACTTTGAAGGTTAGGAGCAAAGAAAGTTTAAGCGGAAAGCAGCGTCACGACGATAAACATAACAGCAGCAAGCCCAAAACAGCACCCAACAATCACTGTAAAGGCCTGTGGATGTCATAATTCACATGTGAGAAAGACATGACAAGTTCAACCAATTTACCATTCTTCACTGGGCTATCATATTGTGCCTCAAATCAGTCAAATACACGTCAAACATGTTGAAAGCCGATCTAAGTTTATTTTTAATGGATATAGCCTCGTCTAAATCATATTATACTTCATGTAATCATATGATTCATATTTAACAAGTAACTTTGTTAACCAACCCGGCCCCAACATGCAACTCAAGGCACCAGGGCAAAAGGAAAAAAGGCGTTGAAAGAGAGACCAACCTTTGCCTGTGATTTAAACTTAAACTTGGACATGAACCAAGATAAACCTTTGTCAACAACAGGTGCAAGTGCCAAAGCCCTGCATAGAAGCAAATCTTTATAAAGGTTTTGATCACACAACATTTCAATTTTCTGGTATGTTGATAATCCCTTCGATACTTAATCTCAAACTGTCATGTGGGTAAAATAAATATAAATACTAACTCAGCATATAAACCTTACGTAATAAAATGAAAACGAATATAAATATTAAAAATGTTAAACAGCTCACCCTCCAGCTCTCAATAGCTTAGTTACTTGGCTTCCAGCCCAGACCATGGCCATCAACTTCACAAACCTGCATCATCCTTGTACAATTCAAACTCTCGCCACAATAGTATACTGATGATGATTATAATGATGAAAAAAAAAGAATGTGAACCTTTTAACTGCTGTGAAATAACCCATTTTACCGGGAGCAGGTGCAATGTAGAACCTAAACCATGAATAAACATAATTCCTGTCAACTAGGTATGGATAGAACAATGAACTGTTAATATATTGCCAATCACTCCCTTTTGTTTACCTCAATCAATTTACTAGGTTGCTTTTTTTTAATCTAAATCAGTTTTAGGCTTTGTATATGGGAAAACTAGATAATAAATTCAATTATTTATATGGTCAAGTGTCATGGTCACTTTAATCATTTGGTCCTCAAAAGTCAAAATAAACTTTGCTAGTGTGATGTATGTATCTAAATAATCTAAGGTACAGCTTCAGAAAGCACTTACCATGCCACAAGAAAGGCGGAAAGATAATAAGCAGTGTTAAGTAGCCCATATGACAAAATCCCTGAAAGCCCATATCTTCTGAGCTTTTTCAATATCCTGACAATTCCATGGACAAATATTACTTAATAAACAAATCTCAAACTACAAGTACCAATCTTGTTAGTATTCCAGCAATGGCTCAATTCAATATTTTGCTCTAAAAGTTGACAGCGGAAATGTTTTACAGTTTGAATTCACCAATCACCACATATACTAACCATAAGAACCATAATTCAATTTTTCAACAAAAATGTCAAAGGAATCTGATAGTATATCTAGAAATGGGTAATTGTGTAGAATAATTAGCAGCCAAAAAATTCAGAAGAAAAAAACAAGAGGGGGTAAAAGGCTACAAGTCTACAACTATGAGCACTGTCCATAATAAAGTTTTCGTCTTGAAGTCTGTAGCAGCACATCTTTATTAGCTTGTATTCTTAATTTATTTTCTAAGCCAGAATCCTTAATCTATATGGTAATCAACGATTTTAATTAATTGATATGGAACCTAAGGAAGTTTTCCAAAATCTTGATAAAAATATAATATTAACTATAATACTTCCTTCATAGCTTTGCTTTTGTACATGTGAAATTAATTAGCAGTTAATAATGCCATACAGAAATATAAAACAATAATACATACTGCAGTATTGACCAATAGTGATGAAAGGCAAGTAGTTAGTACTCGGATGATGAGGATGACTTTGCTTGACTTCCATTGTTCTCCCCTGAACCTAAAATATAACAATAGGAATTAGCGTCTCACATTAGAAATACGTTTTCATAAGTAACATCGCTACCGAGTCAAGTTATATACCTTCTTGCTCTACAGAGCTGCCGGGAGGATCTGAGGACCCATGAGCCTAACCTTAAAGCGAACAGTTAGCATTAGAAATACAGTAAAACAACAATTGAAAAATTAAGTAATGTTAGGCTATCACATTATATTTAGAATATCCCCGATGATGGTAGCTTAGTGGTGGGGGACATGCAGCATAAACGCGGAGGTCAAGGGTTCAAATCAAATCCCGTGTTCCTTTAACCATAATGTTACATGTTTTTACCTTCTCTCATGTTCAGCGTGGAATCAGTTGGCGGGGATTGATAACGGGTCCGTTATACAATAAATCTAAGGTAAATAAAAACCATCAACAAGGGATGTCCATTATGTCTTCACTTAGTGCTATTTAGGAATTGATTCCTTGACGTATAGTGAAGGATTAAGCCTAACTTTACCAATTCAACACTTATCAATTGTGTCCAAAAGTCATAAGACAAATGACAATACACAATCACTAAACGTTGAAGCTGATAAGGCAACATAGAATAACTCTTTTCTTCAGACTTAGATATTAATACATATAGGGAAATATGTTTGGCAAGGGGCTTTTAGGAGCTTAAAGCTACGAACTTTACAAAAAAAAATAACTTCCGCTAGACTGTATAGCTCCGCTAGGATATGATATTGGGAAAGAAAATTTTATATATATATATATATATATATATATGAGGAGAAATTCATGTGTATAGATAATAATGAAAAAATGTAGATATAAAGAACACGCACACGCACATGAAGATAAAAGTGAACAGTTGGG
>JANDBE010000028.1:41196446-41208891 GCA_024320915.1 Erigeron philadelphicus
TTTTATTAACCATAAAACCAAATAAATACAAGTCACGTCATCGGGTCCAATTAAATGGACTTTCACTAATCGTGAGTTTAGATTACAATTAGCCGTGTTAATTACAAGTCAAAAATTACGGTTGTTACACTCATGTGCTTTTAGTCATATAAACTGTAACTGATACAATGCAATTCTTTTGATTATAATGTCTGTAAATCTGTTTTAAAAAAATATGTCTATGTAAATCAAAAATCTGTTTGTCTATATCAGTTTCATAAAAAAGAAGGAAAGTCAAAACTCAAAAGACATATTTTTCCAGATAATAATAACACAAAGTTGAAAAACTTGTGGAAAACAAAAAATCGTACCAAAATTGTTTTATGCGGTCTGATAGTCAAACACATCTTTATTTCTGATAGTCAAACGCGTCTTTATTTTGAAACCAAAGATGTCCCAATGATCCGTAAGTTGAGCAATAAGATTTGTATTATAGGAAAAGTGAATATGGGGTTGTCACGCCTAAGTTGAGAGAATCCTTATCCATAAATATATGATATTCAGAGAGATCAAACATTGTAACCGATTTGGAGGGCCACATAACGTACTCTAGATTCAGGAGGGGCTCCTGTTATAGCCAAACACGACGAAAATATTATTTATATCAATACTTGCAATATCCTGTTATTAGTCAACGGGGTTACTTTAAAATTTTCATTCCAAAAAATGCTTGTAAGCATAAAAAAGACCCGAGGTTCTTCAATAGGGTAAATGCATTAAAGAAGACGAGTTTTAGGCCCTGGTGTGGCTATAGACCTATAGTTGGTGTGAACTTGCTTTGCGAAAAATAATATGCCATGATTGAAAAGGTTGCAAGAACATAAGCATGAAATGATGATGAGTTAGAATCATCCTCAGTTTGTTTTATAAGCTGGATCATAGTACCTCGAGTAGCCTTGTATATGTACTATACTGCGCTCGCAGCTCTGTTGTGCAAACCACACTTAAACCCAGTGGTAGACGACTCCTATACCTCCCACACACCGGTTATATGCTATTTTTCGAATTTGTGACCCTTTATGGAAGTATGCTATATGCGTGTAAGAATTTTTTTCTTTTTCCTGTGCATACTAAATACATCATGTTAACAAGCATAGCATTTGATACAATAACTGAACACACTTTAAATTAGCAATATACATTAGTGTCAGAACCACCATGAATTTTAAGAAATTGAAACGGGAATTCAAACTTTGACATCGACTAAAATAAATTTGAAAACTATGTTATGGTTGTAAACAAATTAAACCAAATAGGTACTTGATATATATATATCATCGTCATCACATTGTTATCAACTATTATTCAATAACCGATTTCCAACTCTTTCTATTTTGATCTCAGGAAATAACAACCCAACCCGATGAACCCGCCCATGAAGAAGCCACCCAGCATGCCTGTTTGAGCATCTCAAGTCAAAAATCACTAAAAAGATAAAGTAAAACCAAAAAAACGAAGCAACTGGTTCAATTGTTTAACATTGATCCTCATAGATAATGTTTATAAAACACAAGACTGTAACAAAGATAACACAAAAATGTAGTAATAAACTTTAAAAGATGAAACTGGAGTTCTTTCACAAAGTGAAAATGATTATCTCTTGCTGAAGGAACAGTCACTATGGTGCTTTTCTATTTCCTCTGTGTTGTCTTTCAGGGGTAACAAACCCGACCAACTTGGTTCAATCCATGCGTGAGCAGAAAGAGGTGTAATTATGGTGAAGATATCCCCCAGTTTTTCTTGGATGCATTTTCCATTGAACGTATGAAACCTGCAAGTTTCGAGCGAATAGAACACTATCTTCTTGCTTTTAGAACATAACTGTGGAAGGTAGATCTTGTTTTCCATTTCAGGCACTTTGGCTTCGATGCAAACACATCTCGTGTCACATATATAAATCATGTGCTTTCCTATGCCATTTATCTTCTCCCATTCTTGGGTACTATCACTCAGCTGAAGTACCTCAATAGGATCTCCCAACCCGCCCATTACAACTAGTAAAATATGTTTATCACATGTCACCAAATAATGTGTAGAAGACATAGAACAACTTCTTGGGGGTTTGTCTATTACATATTTCCAAGAGAAATTCTCTCCACCCAAATCTTTGAACACAATAAGTTCTCCATCATCACACAACGCATAAAGGTCTGGGCCATAGAATGTTGGAAAGCGAACATGATGAGGATGTGAATTACCTAGATGTAAGTTTTTCCAGGTTGCTTCCCCGGATACAAAATGGACGTGAATATTACAGGATGAAAATCCAACCACCATACAATCAGTAGAAGTAGGTGGTGCCGAGAAACATACCAAATTAAACCTAGCATCCGTTTCTGGAAGACTGAGGAGATCATTTGTGAATGGGTTAAAGAACACTGGGCAACACGGACAGGTCTTAAACAACAACCAACCAAACCTAGAACAATATGTATCATCACAAATGGATACCTGCAGATTTTTCATGAAGTAGTTGTCACCTAACATCGGATTCGTGAAAGTGATAATGCCTCCATATTTTCCAGTAACCATCAGCCAGGGTGAAATTAATGAGTAATTCTGTAATTCTATTTTGTTGCGCCATTGTATCAGAGGTGCTGCTTGATGACAACGTTTGCAAGTAGCACGAAAGTTCATATATTCCACACCAACACAAAATTTCATAATCATTTGCAGAACATCAAACGGAATATCAAGCAAGCGAGATTTACTAACTTCTAACACATGATCCGTAATAAGTGTTACTGCCATCTCATCCTCTTCGTGTTTAGAATCAACTGTGAACTTGGGTTCTATATGGCCATCTTCTAACCTACACAAATGATGCTTTTAAGAAACAATTTTTGCAATAAAACTCATAGATATATATATATATATATATAGACACACACATATATAAAACCATACCAGCATTCCCACAACGACAATTGGCTTGTTGGCAGCACTGGAGAAGGTATAGGAGATGGAACAATGGTTTGATCGTTGACGTGGTATGAATATATAATTTTGTCCAAATTGTCACGAATGTGTATATAACCCCCTATCTCTGAGGCAATTGTAGGGTTGTAAAATACGGACTTATCACGAGCAAGATCCACAAAAAAGATGGCATCTTTAAGGTCTTCCATTTCTTCCCACATTACTTGAGTAATTTTTAAGTCTTTGTAGTCTTCTGGTCCTAGTCGCAGTTCCTTAAAATCTATACCATTCTTGTCCCAGTCTTTAAGGCTTTCCAATTCTTCCCAGTTTATATTAGTTGTGTCTAGTTTATACAAATGCACATTGCTAGGTACTCTCTGTGTTTTCTCATGAAATCCAAGTATAATGTAAAATAATTCCGTACACGTTCCTTTCAGAAAACAAGTCGAGCAGCCAGAACGAACGGAAGGTTTAAAAGGGCAACCCCCAAACAGCAGTAGTTTTATCACAACTTCTTTGTCCTTGGCAACAATTTCAACCTGTATGACAAAACTACCAAGATAACTCGGACTATGTAAGGCATATATTTTACCATTGCAACAGGTCAGGCTATGTACTAAAAAACCATTCCAGGTTATTCTCTTGAGTTGGTGTAAGTATGACATCTCAATCCATCTAAGCTTCTTTCTTAGCTTTTCTCTTTCACAAGATAGCCTATAAAAGACAAAGGTAGGCTTATTGGTTCTTGTTAACAGGAGAACTGAATTGGGATCATCAGGAGGAGCCGACAAACAACATTGTCCGAGAGATTGATAGTCTTTGTCTTCCAAAACCAATGGCGGGAGAGAGATGACATCAGAATTAGATGATGGGTTCCAAAGAGACCAAATGTCATTGCGTGGATGGTTGGAAAGAACCAACCACCCATGGAAAGACCCCCGGATACGCTTCCCAACCAATTCAGGGATTTGACATCGATAATGTGACTGTGGGTCATGTAAGTTGTAGAAATAATGGTCTCCTGTGCCATCTTCTACTTCTTCCCCTTCCAAGCTCTGAGCAACCAGCCACGGATATTTTGAAGACAAAGGAGGCAATCGGTCGCACCATACAGAACTATCGCTAGAAATCTGATTCTTCTGCTCCATCATCTAATCTATGACAGTAGATATAATTCAATTAAATAGTTCGGGCAGCAAGCAATATTTGACAAATCAAAACTATGCAGTAATTATGTATCAAGCCATTTTCATTATCCATACTTGACCCGTCGAGACTTTAGCTAAATCACCTCTATTTTTAAAGACTTTTTAACTAAAAATGCCAATAGAAATAAACTTGATTTTTAACTAAATCAGCTATTAAAGAAACGACTTGAGTTTTACCTAAATCATCCACACAGCTTGAATTTTACCTAAATAATCTTTAACTTGACTTTTACCTAAACTATCTATAAAAAGACAACCATCAACTATGCAAGACTAGTGGTAACCATGTTCTCACAAGAGGTCTCAGATTCGAATTAACCAGGTAAACATCTTGCAGGTCAGACAATAAGTTTCGATATAGTTGGTCAGTATATTTGAGTCATAAATCATAAGTGGCTGTCAACAATACCCAAATTCCGCCATGAGCATGTCCAAAAGGGTAAGATGTAGACGGTCTTACCGCCCTTAGACTATCTCCAATGGAAGTGCTTTTGGGTGCCCTTAGTTGTCCATGGATATCCTTTGCCATTGAAGCTTGTCCAAAACTAAAGATTTTTTGATGCATGCCCTTACCTAAGGGAATGCCCTTAGGCTATCTTCAATACTAATTTTTTTTGTTTGTATCTAAAAATAAGGTTATGTAAGGATGTTCGTATGGTTAGAGGTAAGCGAAAAGATTTTAAAAATGTGTAAGGATTTTAAGGATTTGTAAGAAAATAATGTGATAACTCAAAAACAATTAAGGGCGCCATAGCGTTGGAGATAGCCTAATGAGTGGCGTGACCAAAAAAGACGTCACTCAAACCAAATAACATTGCATGACCGAGCATCCCCAAATTGGAAAATGGAAATGATCCTCATAGCGCATCAGAACGTGGCAACTTTTTTTTAAACAAAAAATCGACTAGAAAAATTATAAAGAAAATATCAGTATATATTTTTCACATATTAAATTCATACCGTACCATTAAAGAATGTCAATTAAACCAAACATTGATCAAGTACTAAACAAAGAACAAAACCCTAATTATATTCAAAATAAACACCCGTCTTCATCTCATAAAAATCAAAACCATCTAAGTTCCCACTATGTACAATGGGAGAAACAAAGACAACGAATCGATTTCGGTTCCAGAACCCCACGATCATATAACATCATTTCAATTTGACAAAACTCCTTAAGAGACTTCAGAATATACACTACATGCTTTTGAGTTTGGGTATCTTCCCATCTTTGCACCAAGATTGGGCTTTTATTGTTGATGCCATCTACTCACTTCTTGAGATTGCCCAACAATACAAAACATGACTTTCAATGACGAGATAAATAAATAAATTCCTAATCGAAACAAGTTTGGTGAGAGATATCAATGAAATCTTTAAAACAATGCTAACATGATAAGACCTAACATACAATCATGTCCTTGATTTGATTGATCACTGCTTCCTTTCTTTCTCAAGTGATTTGGTTTGGGGCAATGTTCCAAACAGCTTGTCCCAAAGAGAGGACGTTATACCAAATCCTTTGTTTTGGATTCGGAAATGATGATTTAAGTGATATTTCTGCATAAACACATGGAAACCAACTAAGATACCCACCAAATGAAGGAATCAAATAAATTTAGGCAATATTAGTAAAGTTGAGGGTAAAGATAAATTCACGCTTAATTCGTATAAAAAATTTTAAATCAACCAAATTGTTTCGACTTTCAAGCAGTGGCGGACAACGCAAATGGCATATCTGCTATAACATACAAGTGGCGAGCAAGATAGTTTACCTTGAGATTTCGAGGAACTTCGCTTTTTGGCTGACCATGGTGCAGGTAGTAATGGGTGACGTCATACATTACGTAACCCAACAAAACACCGGCAAACAAAGTAGGAGCAGCAGCAGGGGTTGATATCAGCTTTATCAATTGCCAGAACTGCCGGTCATTAAATAAATATAGGTAATCAGTAAAATTCAATCCAAAGGTACCTATTTGCCATTGGTAAATGGTAATTCTTTTTACATAAACAGTGACTAACTGATTTTGGTTTGCAAAATCCCACCTTGTTGTCACTATCAAGGGGTATTAGATATTCATATTTGGAAAAAGACAAACCAAATGCATGAACTATACGTCAGGGCCAAAATGGTGTTTCAATATCTATATAAGGTAATATGTGAACATCTACTTGGCTCCCACTTCTTATAATGACTAGTCGCTCATTTTCTTGAAAAAAAAATTTGCCTTGTTTGCAAGCGCACCAGCTTCGTGTACACAATAGATGATAATTATTATATTAATCCACTTAGTTATCAATGGTTTGATCGTGAACTCAGTTAAAAAGGGACATGGGTCGAAAATTTCCGAAAGTGTGTTTTCTAAGGCATGAAAGCTCAAATAGCTTAATGAAAAAACTTAGATTAATATATATAATAACATAGCAAACAAAATCATGTATAACCCATTGATTATCATTTACAAATTATACAAGTGTTTTGGGTCAGCCTGGCCTGTTGCAAATCATACCCTACGAACAATGACCAAGTGTATGTTGAAACAGATATTGTGTGCCCTTATGAAACCGTAGTTCTCACTAGGTAACATTGTTCAAGTTTAGGAGCAGAACCATTAAGCAGCATAGTCCAGACTAAAGATGGCAACTTTCATCAATTTAAAAGAAAATGGGTCATATGTATTGAAAACAGGTAAAAATGATGGATATTGTTACTCCTTCCACTCCAAAAAAACCATCCACATCTAGAAAAGGTTATATAGAATTGATTAAGTTTCTCCTACTGAGGGGGAGGGTTAAGAATATAGAAAATGCCAAAAAAACTTAAAGATGACTGGTTCTGGCCTGAATGTTATTTTGACATTAACCAACAACCGGCTTTCCCCATCTAACCTAGACTCCCATATGCAATATTACTTACAAAAAACTGATGGGAGAGAGAACATACCGGCACCAAGAGGATTGCTGTTGCAGTAGGAGGAAAAACAAGGCGTAAGCCATCCTGAGGATGTTTGTGATGACAGCCATGAAGAAGATAATGAGCAGTGTTCCCCCTATAATATGTTAATAAAAACCCGTGAATAAAAACCAGAAAAACTACAGCCAAGTTGATTGCATGTGCTAGAGAGAAAAGAAAGGGAGGAAATACATACCAATAGCTCTTCGTTTTGATGTGAAAAAGGAATCGATGCAGAGAGTATTCCATGAGTGACCAAACAAAAATCCCCAAAATAAGTATTGTCGCTATCTGAGGAAGTGAATTGCCCATCTTTAACGACTTGGAGATATACCAACATACCACAGGGAGCCATATGGATGGAATCACATACCACTCATTTTTTGTAAGAGACTGTACCATAAGAAGCCAAATCAGTATCCCCCTTCATAATTTAGCAGTCTTCACATTAATATGACACATCCAAAATCAGCAATTTCCTTTTATAAATTTTTGAATATAGATGCAACATTTCACTTATAAAAAAGTCTTCGATCCAAGTTAACTAATTACACATCAATAAGAACTATAAGGTAGCAGTATCATTGACTTTGATCCACAAGTTTACTCGATTTTTTCATTAATATGAGACATCTGACGTCTCATATATTTAGCTAATATCTGAACATTGTCCTAAAATAGAAATACCAATTTTAAAATATTTACTTATGAACGTGTTTTTCTGTCTCAAAAGATTTAAATAAAGAAACTTCAGCCAGAAAATGAATGGGTCAGTTCAATGTCACTAAAGAAACTTTTTAATGCGTACAACCTCTTAAATAACTTTGTTTCAAAATGAATATTATTATTTATATAAAATAAAAGAACAATTAAAACTGTGCTTGTCAAGTGACTGGAGTTGTCCTAAAAATTCCCCACATTGACACGTCAAGTAGCCCGTCTGGTCCTTCCATTTTGGCATGGAAGAAGAATTTCGAAATGATGTATATGAATAATAAATTGATAAATGTTCTGAGTGCTTTGACGTGTCTAACACAAGATGAGTGAAGATGTACCTCCCAGAAGTCACTTGCAAAAAATCGAGGGCCTTCCTTGCTAACAATAGGTTGGTGAATCCATTCTTGATAAGCTTCTCCAAGATGACCAACCTGTAAATTCATATACAATTACAGTAAGAAAAGTGATAAAGTAAAACCCCCCAAAAACAAAACTGCAAAAGAGTGAAACGCCGATAAGAAAAACAAATGCTTCATGATACAAACTTCAAGGTTCAGCAGTTCATCAAATATCTAAAAAACCATTTTAACAAGAAAAAAATAAAAGAACTTTGTGGGCTTGATCAGCACAAAGAAATTATTTTTTTAGGTAAGGTTTACCGCAGTTAGCAGACAATAAATTTATTTGCGATATGCTAATTATGGTTGTGTTAATTATTATAGCTTGGATAAATAGGTAATGGTTAGGTAAAAGACAGGGCCCGCCAAAATGCAGATTAAGTCATATGGTCCCAAGTCTGGAACTACAAACAAGTTACCTCATACTGAGATCCTACGTTCCCAGGCAAACAATTAATATGTTTTTCAACTATACAATTATGGCTTTAACCTACATGCACAACTCATGAATACTCATACAGGAAAACCTCACCTGGAAGACAAGAGGCTTGTCTAAATCCACGGTGAAATCTTGCGCTACAATCGTGATACCTAAATATTTCAATTAACATTAGAAAAAAAAAAACATAAAAAAAACAGTAATTTACAAGCCAAACATGATACAAAATCTGAAGATTAATTAGAATTATGTATTAAGCCACAACACTTGCAAAATTATTTACAGTCCCGCCATTATACTCCGTATTATTAATTCAATTAACATGTCAATGATGATACAAAAAGATTAAAAATATATACTTTATCCATCCACCTCTAAATTTTCAAAACTTCTAGATATTGGTACTTTTATGTCTATTATGGTATTATGTATTAGTTAGCTCTACTATTTGATCATAGTGAGATATTTGGTACTTTTATGCCTATCATTGTTTTATGTATTAGTTAGCTCTATTATTAAATCATGGTGTGATAAGATTGTTCAACATCTAGCAACTAGAACTAATGCCTTGCTTTATGTATATGTTAGTTGTATCATATTACTCGGTAGTCTTCAAATCTTTTTGCATTATTCTTAAATTCTGCAAATCATTTAGAACTTATAGTCTGTGAATGGTCGATCTTGCATTTTTTTATTAAACATGAGCTAATTGTGATAAGTGATTAATAATACCAAGTGTGATAACTGATAGCTTGCATGCATGGCTTTTTTATTCTTTCATTGCTTGGTAGATAGTTTCTTTAATGCTGCATTGTAATGGCATTCAACATCATTCTGTGTTTAAATTGGTGAACAGGCTTATGAAGCAACACAAAGGGCAAATCAACTTACTCATATTGACAAAATACCTATATCTCAGACTGCTAGTTACGGGTGTGTATTTTTACTACAATTTATTTCTACTGAATTAAGATTGGTGAACATAATTTATAGAATTGGAACTCGTCTGCTATGCCAAAGCACCAAACCTCACCAGAACTTTTGCCCTCATTCTGCAAGTTAAATGCAGATTTGCTTGCCATGGAAATTACTTTTTCTTCAATCTACTTTTGTATATCAAGTTATATTAGATTCTCAGAAAGATCTGATTCTGAAGTTCTGCCTTTTCTTATATAATCCTCAAATTTTGATTTTGAGTTTATCTAGAGGTGAAGGAATTTATTGACTGCTTATACTTTGATTCTTTGGAAGTTCAAGAAGTTCCTCACCAAATCTTTTGCATTATCTTTCTAAGAATCAAGTGTTTTTCATTTGCACATGTATCTGTTATAGCTTAGAAATTGATTCTTTCACACATTTGCTGGTTTGATTCTTCTACAACATTTGTAATTTTCATGCTGTATGTGCTTAGAATTTTTAATATGCATATCTATACTGGGCAATTATGTACGCTAGTTAATAATCCACTGCTAAAATGATTTAACATGTATTTTTCTGTTAAAATTTTTCGTACTTACAGCATTTAGATTAAAGAGGAAAGTCTGTCTGTAATTGATGAAGCTACTAATATGATCTAAACTTTTTTTTTTTTTTTGTATCAGAATTGTTAGTTCCTACCTGCAGCATTATGGTTACGAGGAAACTCTGACAGTCTTTGATGAGGCTACCAAAGCATCAGTTCCTCCTATTACTTATCAGAATAATGGCCTTAACGAGCATAACAAGTATGCATTGAACCATAGAAGAATTCTTCGACAGGTATGATGTCGTTACATAAAAGAAACAAGTCTATATAATTCATAATAACATTTTCATTTTGTCTTTTATGGTCTTTAAGGAGTGAGGAAGATTTACTTGTGGAGTCTTAGTTAGATTCCGTTTACTTCCATTTACTTGATCTGAGAACTCACAAAAATCTTCATCTCTTCTATCTCTTTCAAAATAAAGGTTTATCTAATTAAGAGGTGAGGAAGATTTACTTGTGGGGTCTTAGATCCCGTTTACTTCCATTTACTTGATGTGAGAACTCACATAAAATCTTCATCTCTTCTATCTTTTCCAAAATAAAGGTTTATCTAATTATCTTTAACAATATAAATGTTGGGTCAGGTTCATGCTCGACAACTTCATTAGAGTCGAGTCGGTTTACGTATAAAAAGTGCTGACGTTTAAGTCTAAGTCAGTAACTCATGGACCCTGACTCACTACTCACTGACTGACTCATTCTGAGTCAGGTTGACTCGGAACTCGAGTTAGTTTGAGAAAAAGAGTACCATAGTTAGTCTCACACCCCTAAAAATGTAATAGCTGTTCACATCTACTACCTTGTTGCCGGTCATACACCACCATAATTGCTGTCATCATTTTTGTAAGGGAGAGACTAGGGAGAGTACAAGTAGAGAGTAATTTTATTTTGAAGCAGAGGGTGTTGATTTTTCTTAGATATTGAAAAGACAAGATTTTGTTTCTTTTCTCGAGAAATGTGAAAGAGAGTTTGGTTTGAATCATTTGGATGGATTTGAAATGAGAATACTCATTTTTTTTTGCTAGTTTTTGTTTTAGATTTCTTTTTCTTGTTCTGGATTGTTTTCAATCCTCGTGATTTCCGGCTTTTCCTTTTAGTATAAATATGAATAAGCTCAAACTTATTAGTTGTATTTGGATCTAGATGTATTTCCGGAAAGAGGCCGTCACCCCTGTTAACTTGTTATACTCACAAATACGAAGATGGCAGAATACCAGTTGACTTAATACACAGTAAATGCCTTCACGGGCCCCCCAAGTGAAAGGAAAACCCGTGAAGCATAAAATTGAATCAAGTGAATGACTGGACAGACCTAGACCACCCAAACACCAATCAAACTAGCATCCTAAGCAATAAAATCAATACAAAACTATGTGTCTCTACATACATATGTATGTTGTGACTCTTACGGGTCCTATCGAGAGCCTCAAATTGGATTTGGAGCCACAAATTAACAACTATGGCAAGTTAAATATGAACCTTAATATATCTATGGTTCATGTTTTTCATTGTCATGCTTGCGAACTCTATGTTTTAAATAACTTTTGAAGTGGTATTAAAAGAAGAATAAAGGTTATTTACTTTATATGCGGTTAGAGGCACAATTATAGTTATATATTTTTCATAACTATCTCTTACAATCTAATCAAGTCGATTGCTGTGTTTGACACCTTATTCTGCTTTTTTTTAGAGTAACCCGGGTATCTTGAGGTTCTGTAATTTATAGTATGCATAAGTCGTGATTTTGGCCCCTTCGCTCACGAATGGGCCATATTTGGTTTTGTTCAATCTTAAACGGGTCAAATAGGTCACAGGGGTTGAAAGTTGCCCAAAATCTCTTTTTTTAATGCATACTATTACTTATATGTTTTTGTATTCATAGATGTAGATTCTTCATTTTCTGCAATTGTTATGACATCATTTATTATATAGAAGTCAAAAATTGGACAAAGAGTGTTCGCAGATCAACTTGTATTTAGATGAACCTCTTTGGCTCTTTTTCCAACCTGAACTTGTTAAAGTACATGTATTATCTGCACTAACATATTTTACCTTTATTAAGTTGTTCGTGGAATTGGACTCACTTGCATATCTTGTTTCTTTTTTGTTTGAAGTTAATAAGGGATGGTCAAATTGATGACGCATTGGGTAAGCTACGTGAGTGGTATCCATCAACTATCCAGGTGATGAGTCTAATACATTTGATAATGCTTAAATATTTTCTTTTATCATTGTTAACCC
>JANDBE010000028.1:41225193-41236169 GCA_024320915.1 Erigeron philadelphicus
ATCACCTGTAACGGCTTATGGTCTACATCTCGTAGTCTAGAGTACGTGCAGAGCTTCACCATTATACGGTGAGGTGTCCCGTGATGTCGAATACCGACTGGCTGTTCAAAAAAAAAATCCATATGACATTTGTAGTTACAAAATCGTAGTCACAAATTCTACGTTCGCTCAAAGTCGATCGTAGCATACTTGTCACTCAGAAGAAGAAGAAAGCAAGTGTCAAGCCCCTAGCTCAATCGCCACAGTTTTAAATGAGCCTTTGAAAACTTACTACCAGTAACTGTGATCTATTTTTGTAAGATATAAAAGAAATTGTTTGAAGGACTAGAGGTATCAGATTATCTAGAAATCATCACGTTGGATAATAGCAGATACTTTCCAGTTTTTTCTTGATTTAATATAGCTCTTAGCAAAACGGTTTGTCAGAACAACCACCACAGTACTTAGGGGACTTCTGACTTTAAGGTATTTTAAGGTATTGCGTGTGAGCAATGCGGGATTGGAGATAAGGGTTTTTCGGAATGAATTTCCACCACCCCCACCTCCACCACCCATTTATCAGCCTTGCCCTAATCTTCATTAGAAAGTTAAACCATGGGATCGTTAGTTTACCACAGCCAACAAGTCTCATTCACGATGACCTCTCAGACAATTAGATGTTCAAAATGTGTTACGTCATGGTGATCTACTCTATTGCACAAGTCCATTTTCGACCTTAAGCTGGCTCCCACACGGCATGCGCTCAACGTCTCTCCAAAGGCTCTTCTTATACATTTTGGTCTATATATACATATATATTTCTCAACGATATTACTGTCGCAGGAAATAACAGCATCGCTATAGATGATATCATTATGAATCCCGGGTCTGATTTTGCATTAAAGGATCTTGGCGCCTTGATTACGTTTTGGGTACTGAGATTAATTGTTTCCCGATGTTCCAGATATCTAACGTATCTACTTTCCTAATATCATCGTATTGCTTCGTTAACAAGTTTATGTTGGCCTATCTATATGGCCATCTATTTGTTCATTAAAATAAATGCCAAAAACCCTTTAAAAGTCATGCAAGCTGTACGAAATATGTGAAAAATTCAGACTCATGTTGACTCGGATAGTCACAAAGCATTCCATCTTTTAAGGCTAGAATTAAATGTAAAAACTGTTGATGTATCAAAAACACAGTAGAAAGAAGAGAATCGAATAAGATGAGATCTTACACAACAACACTATAAACATTCTAATTTATCTAGCTACTGGCAAGCACCTATCTTCTGCGTCCAAAAGTTTATCCTATTCATCGTCTATGATTTAAAAGAGGTTTCAAAATTGTCTAAAAATGAAGGCGTCGTGAGAATGGTTTTAAGCACCCGCTCCATTACTTAGTTGGAGAGTCATTCGTATGTTCATGGCCGCCAGTTCTGCTGCCAAATATCTAAAGACGTAAGGCATAGCGACTGTTTCCATGCCTTTACTCGTCTGACAAGAAACACATGTCACTTTTTTCGGGATTCTACCAGGTGGCAGCCCGGCAATCTCCCTCATTACTTTTTTCTGGTGTTGAATGAGAGAAGTTGTAAGGATGCTTCCACATATAGAGCATACGTCAGCTATGTGATGATCAGAACTCGTGTGAAGCCTATCATGCAATAAATATGCTGCCCCATGCGCAAGAAGCGAGTCACGTTCCATCTCACCAAATCGGATACCACCTCCTTTCTTTCTTCCTTTTATAGGCTGACGTGTAACTTGATCAACGGTTCCAGTCGACCTAACCTGAACCCAGAGTTCAATTTATATTAGGCCAGCAGATTCAAAAAGCTTTTTTTTTTAAACGAAGACCAATAACGCACCTGAAACTTGTCAGAAACCATATGTCGAAGTCTTTGATAATATACAGGACCAATGAAGATCTCACATGTCAATTCTGTCCCGTAGAATCCACTGTATAAAACTTCTACACCATAATGATTAAATCCACGGGCAGTTAACATTGAACCAAGTTCATTGACAAGTGAATCACTTTCATTTTCTAAGGTTCCGTCTGGTTTCTTAACCGAGCTAGAAAAAGGTGTTGCATCCACAAAATTTCCATGTAATGCACCTCCCTATAACAATACAAACCTTAAGATTTGCCATATATAATTTTACAAAAGTAA
The DNA here is from genome assembly GCA_024320915.1 of Erigeron philadelphicus. Classification (NCBI taxonomy): domain Eukaryota; kingdom Viridiplantae; phylum Streptophyta; class Magnoliopsida; order Asterales; family Asteraceae; genus Erigeron; species Erigeron philadelphicus. The sequence goes on from JANDBE010000028.1 coordinate 41,227,352, forward strand.
CAGATGATGATTACTGGGTTTCACAATATACCTTTGCAGCAATAGATTCTAAAAGCATTGCAATTGTCATTCTTGAAGGAAATGCATGAGGATTAATGATAAGATCAGGCCGCATTCCAGTGATTCCTGAAAAGGGCATATCAACATCGGGCCATAGTTGAGAGCATACACCTTTCTGTCCATGTCTACTACTAAATTTATCACCAATCACAGGATTTCTACTACGACGTAAACGTATGTTTGCCTGTAATCAAAAAGTAATATGACGTTTTCACAAACTTAATTCCACTAAATTATATGAATAAATTAGAATTAATTACCACCTTTTGTAGTTGTCCTTGTTTTCTAGCATCCACTGCAACATAATCAACTACGACAGGTTCTGAACCCTTCAACTTATGATTAAATGAAGTACTTGTGACTTCATTGTACACACTATAATACGGTTCCCCTGGTTTTATCCTCTGAAAGTTGGTAGTTGACCATTATCAATATAACGAAAAAAAACACACCATCAAGTATAGAAAAAAAAGAGTGAAAAAAGAACCTGCCCAACATATGGAAGCCCTTCTATATCAATGAATTCATGTGTCTTCTTATCTAGGTTGCTCCTTCTAAATACTTTATTTGAACGATCAGATTTGCTCCTCTCGTCAGCCAAATCAATAGATTCAGTCTGCAAATAACATTCATGATTAAGCTTTCTTCTGTATCTATGCTTATTCTAGATACTATGAGAATATTTACCTGGTAAATGTGACCATGAGCAAAGCCACGATCAACAGATGACTTATTTAAAACCATGGCATCTTCCATATCATATCTGCATAATACAAGATCAAATTAAACAAAACTAAAATCAACATGAATGAAAAAACCAAGTTCATATATTCTACAAAACACTTGCCCTGAATAAGCCAGCACTGCCACAATGGCATTTGTCCCTAATGGAGAGTCGTCAATCCTATATTTTTCATATGTAGCAGTGCGCACAATTGGGGTTTGAGGGGTCTACAAAACCAATTTCAAAAAAGAGAAACATGAGCATGTACATAAATACAGCTAAAATTTATAGCAATAGATACATTTAATCAAAACGCTTTTTGATGAACACAAAATTAATCGAGAATATTATTAAATGAAGAAACCTGAAGGTGGTACAGCTTTTGATCTGCTCGACAATTGATTCCTTGTGAAGAAAAACCCATTGTTTGTTTTGCCATCTACAAGTTGCAACATAAGTAAAGAAAGGACAACTTTGGAAAGCAGTAAAACAATACACCAACTTTACTTTGTAATATAGAATTACACGATAATGACCTGACACTGGTACATATTTCTTGGGCTCTGATTATGATCAGACCAAGGAGTAAGATTGCCGACAACACTAAGTATTCCTGTTGGATGAATTTCTTCATGAGTGGCAGGAAAATCACTTAATCTCCCACCATTGCCTCCATCTGGACACTCTATTTCCATATAGACCTACGAATACACATTGAAGGCAAGTGTTCACTATTTTTTTGAAACATGATATCAAAGCACAGGGCTATATTTATAAGCTTTTTGTATCATGTAAAAGTGGAAAATCAAGTACCAGGTCAAAATGGGTTTAGGCCAAAGGGTAAATTGTATGTGTGGGGCAGAAGAAGTCGGGTTGGGTCATGCTGTGCCGGTCCACCAACACTGATGTTTAGATATTATTAAAAAAAATTCGGTAAAGGCCGTCAACCCTGGTTATAATAGATATTATTAATTTTTATTATACTATTTCTCTAGAAAAAACAATGTACAAATCTGTAAGCATTTATATATTGAAATAAAAATTAACACGTTCAACGTGTATCATTATTAGTTCTTTTTTATATCTTCAAACCAAATTCTTTTCATTTAAATGAACAATGCCACCTCCAGCTGCACGGAAATTATAATATTGATAGAATACCTGTTCAAAGGGACCAATCAGTTCAATATTGTTCTTCTCTTCAGCAGGTAAAAACTTCTGTCTAACTGGCCGGACAAATCTTGCAGGACTTGTGAATAGATAGAGACCAGGAAACGCTCCGCCCATGCTAATAGGTACATATCCCACCTCCAGATCTTCAGGTATCTGTTTATTATACATATTAAGTCACTGACATCAATAAATGGAAGGAATGTTGAAACTGCAAGAAAGCAAACCGCTGAAGTTGCAGATAGCTTTAACTTCCGTAAGTGGCTGACTGCTTTCTCAACTCTATCAATGGGCATTGCACCAACAACTCGCCCATCAAGTAAAACATGAAGAAACTCAGGAGGGCCAGCTTTCACAAGTTTTGGTAAGGAAGGGATCATGGATGCAGCAACCAAAACATCAAAAATAGACTTCTGTATTCTTAAAAAATCTCTAACTTTTCCTTCTGAATCATAATAAGAGGTAATACCTATATTTGTTTACAAAATTAGTAAAGGATAAACCAAAAGCAGTAACATTTTAAATAACTAGAGGTGGCAAAACAAGACAGATAGGGATGATTGTTAACTAGTCATAACAAATTCTTTACAGTGTGGGTCGAAAAGAATTTGGTTTACCACGAACATTTCTTTATCCCCTCTTACACTTCTTTGTTCCCTAATCTCACACGCTAAGATGTCGTAATTGGCATAAACTTTCATATACAAATCTATCAATCCTTCCATCCCAAAAAAGGGTACAAAAAGATCTGTTTTTTAACTTGTGCCCTCAAAGGATATTGGCACGCAATCAATTAAGTAAGAGAAATCATTGATAAATACATAAATATGATTAAAAAGTTTAAATCAATGATAAATCCTTTTCTAAATAATCAATGTGTCAGATATGAGTGTCAAATTTATTGTTATTATTAGGCTACAATACAACAATAATCTATTAATTTACAGCAATCTAACATATTGTATGCAGTTACACTTACGGCATGAGGCAGTCATATGATTTAGCAGTCCACAAGGAGAGCCATCAGGTGTGTGGACAGGGCATACGAAACCCCATGACCTGTAAACAAGTCAAGGAAATATAAAGTACGGGAGAGAAGAACAGAATCATAACATGATACAGAGTGTAAAGCTAACGAATCCTTTCAGAAATATAAAGCTTATACATACTCTGGTAACAGCTTACGCACACTTGTGGTGCGAAGCCCTGCAAGGGATGAACCTCTATGAACGGCTCTAAAATGTGACAGGAAACGGAGAAAGTTGAGTCTTTCTGCTTGGACTGTCATACCAGCTTTCTAGCAAACAAAATCGGCACCTCAAGTTAACCCAACAAATTAACACTTTCTACACATGATTTTTGATTGAAACTGTTGTATATGAATACCTCTTTTAAATCAAGAGTCGACTGTGTAACTAATCTTCCAGTTTTTAACATATTTTCAACTGCTGAACCAACTTGTTTTGCCGGATTTTTATCCAGTGCTTTCTTAATGTCAGCTACTGCAATAGTCCAACCCAAAAGGACATAAAAAATGTTAGGAAATAACTGTCCACCTTTTAATATGAAGAACTAATAAAGTTTGCTTTGCTTCTAAATAGATGGGCAAATAACATACAGCTGCCAAACTCAAAGTTTTTCTTTCTGTTATCAGCTTCATCTTGAAGCAGTCGTTTAGCTTTCAGTAGCCATTCTTGTAACTTTTCCTGAGAATGAGCAGAAAATGCAAATAACACATACACTTTCATTAACTGAATCTATAACCTCCTTTTTAAGCATTAAGCTCCAGATATTAAAGGAAGATAATAGAGACTGCCAAATTTGCCAAGGGAATACCTTTACATATATCGTAACCAAGTGACCTGGCAGCAAAACTTCCTGTGTTTGCAATGCATCAGGGTTGTCGGGGATAGAGGTTTGATCAATGAACGAGAAAAGCTTTTGGACCATGAAGCTAAATAAAAAACATGTCAGTCCTTACAAAGCCAAGAACCACATTATGAAAAGATCATATTCATATAGCACAATTGCCAAAAAAACATATATGCCAAACAGAATTAACTGCTTACATTAGAAGATTAAACTTATCATGATTGTTATCAAGATGAACTAATATAAATTCTCTCAAAACAGCATCAGCAACCTACAAAAAGAAAGATGTTGACTACATAAAGATGTGTAATTACAAACAAAGGAAATAATAGAGTTGTAACTCGAAATAACAGGGAGATAAATCAGTATATAAACACATAGAACTTACAGCATAGTGACTTTCCCTTTCCATACCATCCATAAACGGCTTGAAGTACTCTCCTGAACAAGTGAAAAAAGTACGGATATTATGCATCTGAATTGAAATTGACTACGAGTACAAAGATGAACGAATGCGGTGACAGAATAACATATACCAATGTACTCCAAACATTGTCTGCGGGTCAATAGAGACAGGTCTTTGACTTCATTAAGAATAATTTTAGCCCTTTCACCCAAAATCTGAGTACCAACTGAACCTTTTGCATTTTCATATTTATCATTGTACACGGATGTCAAACTCGTGAAAATTTCATGATCAGTAGTATCTATAAGGGCCTGTTGGAATGAAAAAGAAAAATATAACCCATACAGTAAGGATATTGTTATATTAGTATAACTATACTTTCTGCCAAAAAAAATGTGCGTTGAAGTACCTTCAAAACGAGGCCTACGGGTAACAAGTTTTCCCTCCCTCGGATCCTACACGTGTTACAAAGTAAGAATAGACTGCTTTACTTAATACAATATAAAACTCCAGTAGCTCAGAATCATTACTAACCGAAATCCCACCCTTGCACTCCCATTATTAATATAGTACAAGTTGACTGTTACAGCTGATTGATCTTCTCTAACACATCTGAGAAAAAAACAGAAATAACCGATCAACAACTTTTTTAATATATTGATTGCTGAATGTAAAAACCCATGAGCATTAAAGAAAGTAAACCTTATCACCACAGCTTTATCTGTGAACCCTTCTCTTCGATTGCGAAAAGCACTTCTGACCATACTAGTCGGCTGCAAATATGGACACTAATGCGTGAGAAAGTGATCAATAGGAAAAGAGGATAAAAAACAAGAATTTGTTAGCAATTTTTTTAGCAAAATGGAATAAGTGATGGTAGGAGTAATGAATAACCTACATAGTTTCTTTTTGGCACAACTAATAGCCGGACAACTCTCTCAAGCCCGTTTAATATGAAGTACCTATAGCATAATGAAAAGGAACCACATATGGTCATATACATAGCACACTGTTAGCTAGTGGAGTACAGAGGGAAACCAGATATCTTATTAATTCATGATATGAAAATAATTTGAGTGTAATAAAGTCAAAACGTCGAACCATCCTTTAGTTCAGCAGCCAGATAATTAAATACATACATATGAATATATGATATAGAAATGGTAAAATTACATACCCGCCCATTTCTGATGGTTCTTCTTTACAAGCCACGAGTCTATCAGGATCAGCACCTCTTAGATGACAAAGTTTTGACTGCAAGAGGTTTCAGTAAACCCTTAAAACGTCAGACGGTAATGAAACCTGAGTGCCTCGAGGTATCTGACCAATCGATTTTGATAACAACATAATAAAAAAATATTCAATGATGACACAGTTACTGTACCTTCAGCATAATAGGCAACTGCCCAAAATTGAACTTTTCTCTAATTACAGCTCCATTAGGGCCATCGCCATATTTGAAGCAGACGTTCACTAAAAACTTACCGGTATATGATGTTTTAGCATGTCTACACTGTAGGTTAAAAATACAGATAACCGATAAGTTCACATGTTTTCACTTTTTAGCAAATGAGATTGCTTATAGATGTCTATTATTACACAAAATATACCTCAACGGGATAAATATATTGTTGTGTCTTGGAATTTCGTTCCTTTAGGGGAGGATACAGCTCCACTTTCTCAAACCAAAGTATAATGTAGGTCAAGAATCAAACATAATATAACAACCATTCAGGCAGCATATAAAATTGCAGTATAATTCAAGAAAAAGCAAGAAACTTATACTAAATGTAATAAATTCAAGAAACCTTTTCGGAAATTTTTTTTCTTTCTTTCTTCATATAACTAAAAATTCACAAACTTAAAATTAACTTAAGCCGATTAATCTGTAATAAAAAAAAAACACAGGAAACCCATTTTACCCAGTACATGTCAAAATTAAAGAAATTTATTTTTCTTGTTTAACTAAAAAAAATCAAAGATTCCTAATTTCATCCAAATCTTTTTCTTTAAAAAAATTATGTTAAGATGTCATAAAGAACAAAACTTTATGACCAATTTTGTGCAAGAAACAAAACCCAGGAAGCAAGTTCGGGGTAAGACTGTCTACATTCGGTATCGTCAAAATTAAAAACTAAATTAGCCCTTAATACAAAAACTAAAAAATACATACATATATATATATATATTATAATAAAAAGGATATTTCTAAGGTTCAATTGGGTGTTGGAATCAAGAACATCAATGGGTTTGATGGACATAAGAGCTTTCTCTAAACCATGTTCGATAAAATGATCAAATGACTGAATGTGATGACTAAAAAGCTCCCTTAAAGGCTCGTAATCTGGATTGTTGGGAAGATGTGGTGTCGTTCTATGCCGCCCTGAAACAGAACCATTTGATGTTTCTTGTTTCATGGTTTTTGAATTCAACTGCGAAACAGATGGGTTTTGTTTTGTTTTTTCGGTGGGGTTTTTTAAGGGGCTGGCTAGGGTTTTAAGTGAGATGGAAGGAAAGTACAGGGTTTAGTGATTTTTGGACAATGTATATTGTTTGATACTTGAGTTTAATGTATTGGTATTTTAGGTCCCTTGAGTTGAAATATTGATATCTTTTTAACATAGAACAAGGGTATTTTATTTTTATTTTCATACGATGCCAACAGTAGATGTAGTGGATTGACGGGATCATAATTTTTTGTGATAGTCTGTGTTGGTTTTAATAATAATATTAGAAAAGATGATAGGTTATTGACATTATTTTTATTTTATTTAATTACATTGACGGATTTAGTAGAGAGGGGGATAATGAACTCAGTCAATTTAGCTTAAAATCACTAAATTCTATGCATCAGTTGGTTAAGAATGAACTCAACACCGCTAATAATTCGCTCCGTTTTTAGAAACTTCACTTTTCTAGTGGTTTTTATGTTGTTTTTATATTATTTTTAGTTTGCTTTAGATAGTTTTTAGTGTTGTTTTTTTGGTATTGTTTGTATGTTATTTTTATAGTGTTATTCAATGAAATTTTTTTTGCCTCCACCATCCTAATTACCTGAATCGGCCACTATCATTGGCGGATCCAATTAAGTAAAGAGGGGAGATAATGAACCTACCCCACTCAGTCCAAAACCACTGAATTTTATGCATCAATTGGTTAAGAATGAACCAAACATCACTAATAAACCCCAACCCATAAATTCTAATGAATCCATAAATAAATATACACCCTACGCTCTGAAGAAAAAATACGGGATGATTAAACAATGACATGAGAGTTTTTTAAAGTGGTATTCCATATAAATTTACTGATTAAACAAAAGTGTGAGTTTAATCTTTATGCTTAATTTTTGATGGAAGCTAATAAAAGAATACAACAACAAAATTATCCCCAATTTTAAATAGGTATTTCATATCCACAACTTTACCGGTATAACTTTGAGAATGTTATAAGATTAACCTTTAATAAATCATTAATATGATCTATGAACTTAGAAATAAGAAAAATTCAACAATAATTAGTTTATTTTTAGAGATTTTGTATAATTTGTGTTCTTGAACTTATATTTATTTATCACTAAAAACTTTTTAAAACCGAGTTCCAAAAAAAATAATTAATTGTATTTTGCCATACAATTTTCTCCGTTTAATGAAAGTTAATTTTGCTAATGGTTTTTATGTTGATTTTATGTTTTTTTAGCTTGTTTTAGGTAGTTTTTAGTGCCTTTTTTTTTTATTGTTTGTATATTATTATTATAAAGTTCAATGAAATTAGTTTTTGCCCCCACCATCTTAATTTATTGGATCCGTCACTTGATGACATTTAAGGTTGTCTCAAAAACATTTTGAATATAAGAGTGCTCTAAAAAGTTTGAAAACAAGATAGAGACAAATTAGATGAAAAGAAACAAATTACAAGCAGTTAGTTTTCTTCATATATCATTTGCCTGAAATTAGAATTTTATTTTATTATACCAGTATTAAAATTGTATAATATCACACGTAATATTTAAACTTTAAAGTATATTTTGGCCGACTACCTAAAGATCAAATTATTTGACACAAAAGATATCTAAAATATCCATATCCTATATTTATTTATTTATTTATTTATTTATTTATTTATTTTTGGATATTGTATTTAATTTATAAAACGTATACTTCGTAAACCTTAGCCTAAAATTTGTTGCAAATCCTAATCCAAATAAATAGTGTACAACTCTTTCAACATTCTTTAAACTTTTATTTTAATTAAAGCAATCATAAACTTAATAAAACCAAACAAATCACATGAATTTTAATAAAAATGGCAAGTTACTTGAAACCCTATTGTTCAAGTGAAATAAACTCAAACCAGATTTTTGAGTGTCATAGCAGGTGAATCTCCATAACCACAAAAAAGTATATGCCAAAAATAAAACTTATGACCTCACATTGATAGACACGGGTCTTTGTCAATAGACTTGTGGCACCAACCTCTGTGCTATTTGTTAGCTTTTCATTCTTGTGACACCAAGGTCAAATAATCAGATCCGAGAACTAAATACCTTTCTCTGGCTGCATCACTTTCTTCTGCCCAGTCCTTAA
>JANDBE010000028.1:41236269-41250636 GCA_024320915.1 Erigeron philadelphicus
ACCTTTCTCTGGCTGCATCGCTTTCTTCTGCTCAATCCTTATGCGTAAAAAATACAGATACAAATGGGACAGACATCATGGAACGACCATAACAGCTTCATTCAAATTCAAAGGTTTACATTCCAAACATTCTCGCATAAGCACATTGGCTTATTGTGGGTTGAGCGGAGAACATGATCATTTCAAATTTGCAATATTATGTGGGCTAAATTTATGTGAAAAAGCAGTGCTGCCTGTAAATATTCTGCATTTATGGGGACTAAATTATATAAACTGATTAAGTTTATCAAAATTATAATGGGGTACCAGATAACTAAATGGTATTCCAGACGAGGTACCTTTTCCGAATCCTGAACACTAATAGGAATGAGCCGTGAAGTAGATACTGAAGCTTGGTAAAAATTTTACAGCAAGTGAAACTCGTAGAGACGTTTTGATTTGATAAAAAAGCAAGTAAACCCACATATAATAAAGTAGAAAGCACAAAAAAGGGTGTATATCAATAACATATGAACAAGAAATAATGAGTTGTACAGAAAAGTAAACCACAAAATGTCTACGTCTAGGGACAAAAAAGATGATCAAATGGTGCTATTCCTCTGTATAATAAAAATTTAAACAGCAATCAAATGTAGACACTATATACCTAAATAGATTACCTCTCTTAGTTGTCTGCATTTTCAAGGTCTCTAGTCGCTTGGCCCCGTGCAAAACCGGTCCAGCTCTTTTCTATCCACATTAGTTGTATTCAATCACCCGGATCCTACAAAATTCGGCCCAGATGCTTGGTATTTATGAATGAGGTGACGTGTTTTCAATTTCATCAAGCTCAATATCAGCGGGATCACCGATCCATGGCTTTCCTTCTCTCCATTGGAACTTGATCCTCAATTTTCCATTTGCATCGACCCCCACGACTTGACCTTTGCTTGCATGTGTCTCCATGCCCCAACCCCACCTCGGGCTAACCAAACCCTTTTTTATTTTAACCTTATCACCTACTATAAATGGTCGGATTCTTTCCATTTCCCAGGTCTTGCAAAGCCATAATCTTTCCATGAAACAAAACGCTACCCAAAGATCACCTTCTTCAATGCGGTGTACCACTCCTATGCTTGAATGAGTAACGTCTCCCCAATGGTGAGTTGGGTTTAAGATCGATGGTTTGACCCGGACCCAATCTCCTATACGGAGTTCCTCTTCCTCCACCACCTCCACTTCAAACGGGTCAAGCATCCATGACTTTGAGCCGGCGGGTGTGTATATTCTTAATTTCCCATCAGCATCGATGGCTGAAATGACACCAATACTTGAATGACTATGACCTGACCACCCAAACCTAGGTTGGGTCACTGAAGATTTGACACGCACACGTTGACCGTTCATGAGCTTGTTGACTTTTACAAGGTGGGTGCTTGGCCCGACCCATTGTTCCTGTTCTCCACAAAAACCAACAGAAATATTTCCATCCCATTTATCATCTTCATAAACAACACCCTGAACAACTCCAATGCTACCTGGCCCAATTGATTTCCAAACACCTGAACTATCCGTCATTTGGACCCATTCTCCCACTTCAAATGTCGGTTCTATCTCTAAATCTGCAGGATCTCCTCTCCACAAGCCTGATAAACCAAAAAATAAAACCCGTACTTCACCATCAGAATTCACACTGATTATAACACCCCGGGAATCAGGTTGGGCACCTCTCCAACCCCATCTTGGCTCCACTAGACCTGCCCGAAATCTCACGTGCTGACCAATTTTAAAGCCAAAAACTTTTTCGATGTCTGTGTGGTGAGTCATCCATTTACCTTTACGGAAACAGCATGCTAATTCCAAATAACCAGTATCTTGTACACTATGGACAACTGCTAAACTTTCTTTTCCAATACTATACCAATCATAACTTGGTCTAGTGCCTACACTCGGTTTCGAACGAACCCAATCACCTACTTCAAACCCTGAAAGCACTTCTGCATCACCAGGAGAAACTTTCCACAAGCTATGCCTTCCAGGCACTTTAGCCTAAAAGAAAAATTAGAACCACCACTCATTTAGAAACATAAAAAAGAGTTTAGGACGTATAAAGTATTAAAACTGGGTGCTATATTCTATGACAATCGATTGTCTAATGTTTGTAAAGCTCATGGAAGGGCAAACTACAATTATTATTATATGAATCTAAATATAACAGTAAAACAAAACATATGATCGCATTCACTGGAAGTAACAAAATGGGGGAATTGGTAACTGGTTATATGGAATCAAAAGGGAAGAACTTTTAGTACATCCGAGAAAACCATATACACAAAAACTTGCCTTCTTCAGAATTTAACAGATAACTGATGTTTCAAATATCATTAGCAAGACTATACTAAATAAAAATCTTAGATATTCAATACATATATCTAGCAGGCTCTTTATTTGAATTTACTCTTTGAAGACAATATATATCTGAATAACAAAAAGCAAAACCCAATAAAAACAGAGAGGAGAGGGGGCGTACATTTAAAGCTCCATCCATGTCAATTCTAACAAGCTTTCCAACGGTGGCTGGACTTTCATTTGACCATCCAAGCCGCGGTTGAGTGACTGAAGAAAGCACATGAATTTCTTGTCCCAATTCAAAAGGCGGTACTTTCTCGACATCTGTCACTGAACAAGAAAAGGGTTTGCTCCTGAAGCAAAAGGCAACTCCCATATCACCATCATCCTCTAAACTGTGGATCAATCCAATGCTGTTCCTCGTGATGTCCTCCCAGCCATATTTTGGGGAGGACACAGAAGCCTTGACTCTGACCCAATCCCCAACCTGCCATGTCCCAATAATTGTCAGATAAAAGCTAGCCCATAAGGTATTCGAGCAATCCACAGTTAGCAATTTTGACACACTTCTGAATGGCTTATGTTCTATCTCTAAAGGGAAAACAAAGATAGTGGCTCAAAAGAAAATGGGTCAAAAAGGTCAAAAGTTGCCCAAAGTATCTTTAAAATGCATAAAACCTCCTAAATCATTTTGGACACAAATTAACATTATCATTGACATAACATGATCTTTGTGATCATACTGATGCTTTAACTTTAACTATTTAAGAGCATGTACTAACTGACGGTTACGGACAGCAAGTGTTTTGGGCAACCTGTGCCGACTGTTTCAGTTTGCTCCAAAAGTAACAATTTTGACCCAAACCCATCTTGACCCCTCAACAAGATGTTAAAGTTACCTTGAAATCCTCCACCTTTTCCATGTCAGATGGATCAGCTTGCCACGGTATGGGACGATTTGGAATTTCAATTATTAGAAGACCATCACTTTCTATCTCAATAATTCTTCCAACGCTGTGATGTGTCTCACCACCCCAAGCATACCTGGGCTCCGCAACTGATCGCTTCACACAAACACGGTCACCAATCTGTAGACAATATTAATATAAGTTCAAAGCTTAATTCAATAATAAGTAAACACATTATACCAACAAGCATAATTTTTGTTACCCTAAATGGCTCAACAGGTTCAACTTCCTCTGGTTCACAGTGCCATGGATTTGGAAGATAGCTGAGCTCCAATAATAAACTGTTATCAGGTCTAATACAATATACAATACCGATGCTTCCTGGTGTGACAGACCCTAATCCATGCTTCGCTGTAGTAAGAGCTGGCCGGACCCGGACCCAATCTCCAACTTTAAATTCTTCAACCCTTTCCATTTCTGCAGGGTCAGCCTTCCATCCTCTTGATGCTCCAGGAAACCCGACACGCAGAATCCCATCATCATCAACACAAAGTACGGTTCCAATACTCTCTCGTGATTGACCACGCCAACCAAACCTGTCAAGATTGCAAGTTGTTGCAAAGAATGTATTAACTATAGGAAATACGTTCAATAGCGGAGTGTGCTTTACAACTAAATCATCAATTAAAGGGTTTAAAAAATATATACTACATTAATCAATCTTGTCAATCTATATTTATATAAAACGATGTGTGCCACATGGAATTAGGTAGTTTGTCCATTTGAAAAAATATATTATATAAATAACTAATACTGTACTAACTTAAGGGAGGAGGTTTTTCTGTTCAAGTTACCCGGGTAGGGCAAGTCTTTGACTCAAATGTAAGCGGCCTAACAAGGATATCCCTATAACCATTTCCAAACCCTTTCCAAGACCTTTCCAAAGACGTTTACCTAGACAGATTCAAGCCCTATTTTGAGGACATCAAGATGCCTAACCACTAGGCCACCTAGGTGGTAGTAAATAATTGATTCTATGAGTACAAAAAGAATACTATTACAATGATGATTAAATTTGACTTAATATGACTGTCCCCGGTTTGATCTGGTCAGTCTTTTAAACCCGTTTCACATCAGAAAATACCCATATCATCATACTCATATATAAGGAGTCAAAATGACGCCTTTAGATAAAAACAAAAAGGCGTCATCATGTTAAGGCTGTAGAATTGTAATCAAACCTTGGCTCTCTAACGTCTGGTTTGAGTTGCACATGTTGTCCCCTGTCCAATGGAATGACTTTTATCACTTCGTTGGCAAGAACACGAGCTTCGCCAGAACAAAAAGATACAAAGAGATTATCCTTGTCAGGGACACTCTGAACAAAACCAACACTCTTATGTGTTGCACCTTGCCACCCGTATGTTGGAGTGGCAATTGTACTTTTGAATTTCACCCAATCACCTACTTGATATCTGAAAAACAATTTGGAACAAAGATCAAGTTACCACACAAGAAACAATTAAAAATTAGATTAGAAAAAAAAAAGTGAAGAAATGCACTAACATTGTAGGAAACAAATGAACACCCTTGTTTGCAAGGGCCTCCATCAGATCTTCTGAAATCCACTCCCGGGGAAGTGTCTCCAAAAAGTCACGTAATGTCATGCCACTGTCACCCATCACAAATACATACATATAGTATTTTTCAACATTAAGGGGAAAAAAAATTAAGAAAACAACCATATTGTTTAAGTATGTAAACTAATCAAAAAACCCCAAAATACGTGAGAATCTCAAAGCTCTCGATTGTGGTGGGATAAACTAGGTAGGTTGACTTGAAATGTTTTATCCAAATTTTTCCCTTATATCTTTCCATAAGATTGTGTCAAATACGGTTACAAAATATTTTATTTCAATAATAGCATAATAATTGAATAAAATTGATTTAGGAGGTTTTACACTTTTATGTGTTATGAACACGTACCTTTTAACACATTTTACCAGTTTCCTCTTGAGCTTCGTTTTTACCAGTTTGACCAGGTAGAAATAAAACATAACCCAAATCAACCCATCTCTAGTTAATGAGTTGAAGTGGTCACCAGTCACCACCTCTACTTCTAACAGTCATTGATAAGGAAACTCTGAAGGTGAATATTACCTATGATTTCTAACTTCTACAGCGGCACCTGGATACTTGAGCATAACTATGATCCACTCCAAGTTTTCTCGTATCATTTTTGCTGTGTCAGCAGCTATATGGAAAGCATTGTTGCCTTCATCATCCTAAAAAAGAGGTTAAAAAGCAGCACACAGGTTATAAGCATAGCATATATAATTATGCAAAATAAATCAGATATTAAAACAGCAACATGCCATGATTTACTGTTAAAGAATAGAATAAATATCTAATTTGAATTCCATCTTGCCAGTAAATAAACTAAGTTCAATAGCCTCTTGTATGATAATTGACAAGGGGAATGAACATGATTAGACGCAAAGTATAGTGCTGTTATAGAAGCTTTCATTGACAGTCTAGGTATCAAATTATATGTTTTTGTGTGATTTTCATCTTGATAGAGAAAGTAAGTAAATGGTACCTGCAAGTTACAATTTGCTCCTGCAGAAAGAAGCATTCCAACACATGACTTTGACCCTCTCGCTAATGCCACGTGTAAAGGAATGGTATTTTGTACATTTCTTATATTCACATCAACTCCCGCATCAAGAATAATCTGTTTATACAAACTAACATTTAATAACTATTTTTTGGAAGCGTTCAAAAGATCATTTTCTTCATGGGTTCTTCTACTTTTCTAATCAGCTACATGTTAGATTTAATTCCGGTTTATCTAGTTTCAAACAGGCAAGGATCAGATAATAGGTCAAAGACTCATCGAGTTGGGTATGCTAGACTTGAAATACTTGCTGTCCTAACATTAGAATTTTTCTATAAATACTATGCGTCAAATTTGATGCAAAAGTTATACTTTCTCAATGATAAGAAAAATCTTTATAAGATAACTTAGGGTTTTATAGTTATAATTGGAACTATCACTCTGTTTCGTCGTATGCTAGTTTCTATATAACAAGTTGCCTGTTTGACATGTTGACCCATCAGAGATAAGATGTAACCCAAACTGACCTCATAGGTAAATGATACAAAACTGCTACTTCTAACAGAAGCTAAATGGCATACCTTAACCAACTCAACATCATTAATCATAGCAGCAGTATGTAGAGCTGTCCGTCCATGTTGAGTGTCCTGTGCTGTAGCATCAGCACCAGCACCAAGCAGTATTTGTACAAGTTCTCTACCATCTGTCAAAAAATTACATAAATTCTTGCTGCTTTTTGTCTACTTTATGTATACATATATATCAGGTAATTAGCAATCATTTAGAAAGGAAGATTTTCAAGTAAAGATACCATTAAGATAAACCTGTTAATAATCTGAATATGAGATAAAACTTACCGGCTTCATGGTCTTTCTTTAAAGCAGCAGCCATACTCAAAGCAGTGCCCACGGGACTAGCTACATCTATGGCTTCAGCAATTTCTTCAGAGGATGCAACTTCAATCCATCTTTTAACAACAGCTACATTCCATGTTGTAACGCATAAGTGTAGAGGCCTATCCAAAGGTACAACTAATTTATTAGGTGCACATGCCCATTGGTACAACTCAAAATTGAAGGTTTATTATTATCAATGAACACTCATCTATTTACAAAATCTAATGCAATTACAAATCTTTTTGACAGATTGTATTTATTGAGATTAAGTTCTCAAAATAGATGAAAACAATATATGTACTTACGTTAGGTTTTTTGAGTTTGAAATACCCATGGATTTACAACCCCCATTTTCCAATATAACAAGAGCACACTCTGTATACTTCTTTGTCACCGCTCTATGCAGTACAGATTCACCTTCATCATCAACCGCATTTGGATCAGCACCAGCTAATAGCAACTCCTGTTGTCACTTACATTTATAAACATATCAACAAGGAACAGTGGAAAAATCTACAGTTTGTGTCTTTTAGCCTGTATGTTATGGAAGTTCCATTTTTTAACCATAACAGTCTGCTACCGTTTTTTAACCACAACAGTCTGCAGTTTTTTTGAAGCTGCCTTATAAAGAGTTTAAAAAAAAATTAGCTGAAAGGGATTTGATCCATTAAATGCATTCCCCTTTGGCCGACATAGCCATTCCCTTTTTAGCTAAACTTTTGGAAGAAATAATATTATCTTAAAATGGATCAAATAAGTTATATTAAAAAAAATTAGCTAAATGTAGAGAATAGTAAATTGGTCAAACAGGTTTAAACTCACCCTAAGTGATTATGCATACAAGTATACAACTTCCTATATCACTTCATTCGAAGACTTTGATTATTAATGTAATAATATTGTATTTAAATCTTAATTAACATGTTAAACTATAACTAAATAAAGGACAAAAATAGAGTTCTTAGGTTGAGCAATTTGACCAGTTACCAGACCCACACCCATCCTACCTCGTCTATGTTTGTACATCAAGTTTCTATATCTATTATATATCTTCCTACGTTCTTACTTATTTGATAAATGACCACACAGACGTATGGAAGAACAAGGTACTGCCGTGAAAGAGCAGATACAAGACAGTCAAAGAACTTACGCGCATGCAATCCGGTTGACCATGATATGCACAGACATGAGCAACAGATGGACCAAACCCATCCCTCAACCTAGATCTAACATTAGCATATCTACCAAGAAGAGCACGAACACATTCTGGAGATCCAGCTGCAAGAGCAAACACAAGTGGAGGATCCCCGTCTTTGTCAAGGACATCCACGTTAGCTTCTCGATATTTTAAAATAGCCTCAACGAGTTCAGCACTACCCCGTCTGCATGCTAGATGGAGGGCAGTTTGACCATCAGCATTCTGTGCTTCAAGCAGAGAACGAAATGAGTTGTCATCATTTTTTGATGAAGCCCTTGCTAGCAACTTACTGTATTAAAAGAAAACGAAACGAAAATTAGTGAATGAAAGAGAAGGATCAAAGATCAAAAGTGGCGATCTTGACCGTTCATTTCCAAATTTTCTAGATTCAGGTTATGTTTCATCTTAGATGGGTCAAGTGGGTAAAATTAAAATAAATAACTACTAGATACGGGTTGAGAGTTCCCCAATATGTTTTCAATGTGTAAAACCTCCAAAATCTTTCCATTTTAAAATCAGATATTATAAAATCAGGGAACTTTTGTAATGCTTAGCCTTCTACACGGCAATGATGTGTCAGTGTTTTGTAGATAATGCTTGTTTATAAAAAAAAAAGGGTAATTGGATGGGAACCCCCTAATCCCATGTACCATTTGGCACCCTCTAATCCCCCAGCTAGGCTAGTGTCCACGTGAATCTTAACCACTTAATAATCCCCTGATTATCTCAAGTTTCTCTTTGGCGAGACTCGAACCCCAGGATCCCTCCTAGGAAGTGGCGGTTGGTGGCCACTGGGCTATTACCCAGTGTAAGGAGAAAAGAAAGGGGTATCCGGTTACAAGGATAGATAATAAAGAAAGACTGTGATTCAAGGCTGACAAAATAAATGTGTTATGTAAAAGCATAGATATAGATATTTGGCAAGCTAAAATAGTGTTTTTGGTCGACTCAACAGATTTATATATATATTTGGCAAAGTAAAATAGTGCTTTTGGTTTAAGACCATTGTCTTAAAATGGGACCCACACAATAATTGTCTTATGTAAATGTAATAGCATATATATACATATTTGGTAAACTAAAATAGTGTTTTCGGTCAACTCAACCCAGTCTGTTTCAACCGGTACCATAATATTACCATCTCCTAACCAAACCTGTTTTGACGTATTACCCGGCCTGCCCATTTCGCCACCTCTACCGAAAGTAAAATGCATGTGCAGAGTGTTACTGACCTGACACCAGAAACATCTCCTTCACAAACCATTTTATGTAGAAGACTTCGATAATCGTGGACAACTTCTATGTCAGTTATAGGAGAAGGCGGCATCCCATTTGCTTTGGGGAATACAGTTACATCACTGCAGTTCAAGAGAAAGGTGTAAATGTATGTCAAATGATATATACTTGACATAATGTGTGTCTGTCTAGGATGGCCCAATGAAAATACTCTTATTGGAGCCCCTAGTCGTCACTTCAAAAGTAATTATATGTAATAAAACAAACTGCAGAAAATAGGTGATCTACTGTTTATAGTTGTTACTGTCATATTACTATAGGTTTAAATGTTTGAAAAGATAATAAACAAACTAACAAAAAGGAATATTTTTATGAAATAACTAGAGACAGTTTGTGAAATGGAAGCAGAAGTTTATATAACTAAGTTAAAGAAATGGGTAGATAAGTAACTTTATTTCACTCTTAAATAGTAAGGTTTGCTACAGCTAGTACGAAACTGAGAATCCAAAAATGATTATTTGACCTCAGTATAATAGATACACTGTAGCATGGTATTTGTATCCAAACATAAATTTTACTATGGCGACAGATAATAAGGTTCCAAAAAACAAATCTAGAAACAAGTTACAATAATCAGATAGCCAAAACGGAAATCTACACAACCCCCCTAAGCCTTACTTATCTGGGGTTGCAGGAGGACCACGAGGTAGTTCTTGTAGGTGGCGGAGAAATATTGCTAGCATGGCACTAAAAGTTGGTCTTTTAGCAGCTTTAAATTGTAGGCAGTCACCAATCATTTTCCACAGATCTCTTGGTATTCCAACACCTACTACACTTGCGTATTGTGGAGGTTGTTTCTTGCCCTTGACAACTGCCCGGTAAATTTCATCGGCATTTAAACCAGCCCACCTATACAAGGAGAATCAACTTGTAAATTCAACTAATCACACCTTCTATACGAAAAATTAGAGGTTGCAATCTAGACCGGTTTATCTATAAACGGAACAATTGGGTTATGTTTTATCTCATACGGGAACTTGGGTCAAAGCAAAATATTTCAGTAAAAGGAGCAAGGATCAAACGGGCTGGCAGTTGCTAAAAGTATCTTTTTAAAAAAAATCATTTGAAGATCGTTTAAATAGGTAACCATCTAGGGATGCCCGAGGAAGAAGTCTAGAAAACAGCCACGAAATACCGGCTAGGAAGCTTACATAAGGGTCAGACGCTCGACTTTACCTGGGTAGCTTGAACAAAGATCCCTCTCTGTTCCGTTTAAACATAACTTCTAATAATAATTAATAAATTTAGTGGTCAAGAAAGTGTTTGCATGTCAACCCGAGTTCGCCTGTTGTTATATGTACAAAAAATGACACTTTATTCCAAACCATTTTTTTACTGTTTCCCAGCCCGCCCATATTGCCACCTATAGGTAATATTTCATCACGAAATCTGAACTTTATTACAAAGAGAAAAGCAGCCATACGGAACAGAACCAGTGCACAGTTCCACCAAAGTACAGCCAAAGCTCCAAGCATCCGACTCTGGAGATATACCAAGAGCATCGTCCCAAAAAATATTTAGTTTCTTTACAGGCTCCCACACCTCTGGAGCTGTGTAGCTGGGGCTCAACATTGTACAATCCATGCATGAATGACTTTTTGCTGAATCACACTCTAAACGGGCTTTGTGGCAAGCAGGTTTCTTTAAAATGGCTGGAAGCCCGTAATCAGAAACCACTGCACGACCATCTTCATCCAAAAGAAGATTGGAAGGTTTAATGTTCATACAAACAACACCTGCTGCATGGAGTTCAGCCACCCCACGAGCAATATCAGCCCCGTATCTTTTTTTAAAAAACAAAACAAGAGAAAAACTTGTTAGCTGCCATTGTAGATATGGATCCTAGAAAGAGAAGTCCAGCAATGCTAAAACTGATGATAAAATCAACTTACATAGCATGCTTCAGGCTGATACAAATAAAACCATTCTGATTTATAATACCATTTAAGACACGTATATATTTCAACTTGCTAAGTTTGAGGTATATGTCATCCTTTATTTCCTGTATTTTGTCAGTTCCACCGAAGTTTAAATTGCAAGAGTTCTACTAGCTAAGTTAGGGTTTAGAAAGATGTAACATTACTGACGATTGCAATCAATACAAATCTAGGGTAGAAAGTCAATGTACATATGTTAAATGAATCATTTGCTATTCTTTACTTTCTAGCATAAAAGCAAATTTGTTTGGTTATATGTTATGGGAAAGAGAATTCTGAAGTTTCCTTTCTCTGGTCAACATCATCTACTTTGTATGTTGCATCTAAAAGTAAAACACAAGAGTATATAGTTTTGGAAGCTGATTAATTTTGTTTTCCACATTGACATAACTTCTATATCTTGTTAAAATTTTCAGAAATAACCTAACTGAAGTTTTTTTTTTATTATGTGTAATCCCTCATTAGCCCGTGCCCTCCCCTATAATGAGTTGAATCAACTCATTACAATTTTTGCAAGTATTATCACTAATCTATCAAATATTGACACTTTTAAGCTTGACTTTTGATATTTCTGTTAAGTGTTATCTCAATTTGTAGCATAACAAAACAATACTAAGCAAAGGGGGAAAAGCGAGATTTGAATAAATCAATACCAATGCAGTACTAGGGATCAAGGGGTTCCCTCCGATTTACCCTTTTTGAACTAACCCCAATTTCAGCATGCATTCCAGGGGCATAAACCACTACTAAAGCGTCTACGCTCAAGCCAACAATACTTCTATTTTTCGATTAAGACAGCCATGTGGCGGAGTATGTCGTAGGATCAGTAAACTATACGGGAAAATGCTTGGAAACAATAACAATAATACATACCTAGCTCCATTAAACTTCAATCTAAATTCTAATAAGTCAATGCTATGCCTATTGCCCCAAAAAAAGTAACATATATGCGTTCTATATTCTACAAATAAAAAAAAGCATATTAATTTAACATAAACCCTACTTCATATGTTATATATCAAAATCATACATTCACATAACAATAACACAAACTAAAACCACAGAAATCCGTTCAATTTAGAATGGGAAAGAAAAAAACAAACCTCAGAATTTGCTCAAGGGTAAGCCTCCCTTCATTGCGTTGCATTTCTGTCTGAACAGAACCATTACATTTATCAAAAATCAAAGAAAGACAACCATCTACTTTACTAACCCCATGAAACTTACACACATTCCTACACCACATCGATTTCCTTCTCAAATCCTCAAGTTGACTCTGCACCCAAACCAAATCAGTACCTTCCCCAATCACAACTAACTTCTTAACCGCCACACGATGTCTACACCTCCCCGTTTTCCCACACAAAACCCCATTCCACATTTCAACTCCATTCCCTCCCCCAAACCGTTTCACCATCCGTAAATCCTGATGAAACCCTAACTCAATCAAACCATTACTTAAACCACCACCACCACTACTACTACTACTACTTAAACCATTCGCATCACAACTACGTCGTCTATCACGATCACTAACAATCATCCTACCAAAACTATCCTCTTCATCCTCCTCCTCCTCATCCTCATCCTCATCATCCTCATCCGAAACCGACGAAATGAGCCCTAAAACGGCATAATTTTTACGCAAAGCGTGTACCGAATTACCGACTATAGACACGTGGCGACAACGTGGACACGAAAGTGATGTATCTGATGAAGCTGATGAAAACATACGAAATAAACACTCTTTACAAAATCCATGGCCACACTCTAGTAACAACGGACATCTCTCTTCTTCGTTGTATCGATTTTGACATACCGTACAACAAGGTATCTTCATATCTGTATCTATATC
Source organism: Erigeron philadelphicus (assembly GCA_024320915.1). NCBI lineage: Eukaryota > Viridiplantae > Streptophyta > Magnoliopsida > Asterales > Asteraceae > Erigeron > Erigeron philadelphicus. The sequence goes on from JANDBE010000028.1 coordinate 41,249,305, forward strand.
TATATATATATATATCTATATAGCTATTTCTGTATATAAATTATATTACCTGATTGAAGAAGATGTTTAAAGTGATGGATGGTGAACCAGAAATGACAGATCCATTAATGAATTGATTGATTGATTATTGGATTTAAGAAGAATATAGCTGGAGAGCACATATAGATACAGATGTATATATGTATATATTATGTATGTATACATACACACAGTCGAAGGTTTTTTCGGGGGTTTGATTTTAATTTTATTTTTATTTATTTAGTTGAATTGATTGATGTTTTTTTCCTACTGGTTTTGTTGAAACTTGGAACCCGTTTCCACCGGCATAACATGTTTACCAAAGTACAAGTTAATGAGTTAAACTATATTCTAAATCTTACACCTCGTCTTAGGTTCGAATAATGACTTAACTATATTCTCCATTTTACACCTCGTCTTATGTTCGAATATTGTATATGTTATATGTGATATTTTGTTGGGTATTTTGAAAAGTGCGGTTGTATACTTATGTTACGTTAATCTATTCTTATGTAGTCATGCGATACTTAATCGTAGGCTTGGCAAAATGGGCGGGTCGGACGGGTTTGAATAACGGGTCAAAACGGATGTCGGTCCAAACGGGTCATTTTATAAATTATGGTCAACGGGTACGGGTCAATGTGGGTCGAGTGCTGATCAACCCGCTTTTTCATATATTATTAATTTTTTTAAAACTATAAAAGAAGTAAAAAAATTAATACGTTCTATTCGAGTACCAATATTGAATATAGGGCATATTTCTTTTACTATAGTTTTATAAATGAAACTTGTATAGTTGTACATATTGAAGCACAACTTGTACCTTCACTTTTAAATGACACTGATATCAAATTCTAATTGACCATCAAGTTAATATTGATGTTCAAAAAAAAAAATCAAGTTAATATTGATATTATTAATAATTAAAAAGATATATTATATATGTTGTAGATAAGACAAAAGTAATACAAATAAAAATTGGTGTATTCAATTGAAATCTGTTACGAAAACAAATTTATTGATGTGAAGAAAGAACTGAAGCCAAATAAATAAATATATTTACGTTCAGAGTGACAGCTGGTATATTGATTTATCCTTTCATTTAATTGACAAATGGTTTTCAGAAAACTAACTCGCTCGACCCGCTACTAAATACCCGCTCAACCTGTTAGTGTTAATAAGTTTGTCTGGGATTAATAGTAAACCCGCTTCTTTTATTTTTGGCAGTCCAATTAAACCCATCAATAAGATTAAAATACCCAAACAAACCCAATGAAAAGCTTTTGGGTAAAAATTGCCAGGTATACTTAATCG
>JANDBE010000028.1:41370705-41385386 GCA_024320915.1 Erigeron philadelphicus
TAAAAAGACTTTACTGGAAAGTGCTCTTTTGTGGTGACATCTTGTGATTATGGCTCAAGTAAAACGAAGAGAATTATGGACAATAATTGACACTGACATCGAAATATTGAGGATTACAATTTTCGGTTTATGTCCTTAAAAAAATCAGTTTTGGAGTGAGCGGATTGAGTTCAAATCAAACCCAGTGTTGGTGTTCACATTTATTATTTTGGTGTGCTAAAAGTGTCCTCTTCACGCAACGAAGAAGAAAAATAATCTTTTTGGAAAAAATATACAAGAAAAATATGGTTTTTACAACAACAAGCTGATTGAATGAATGAGAATGATAGTTTTTGGAAGTTTCATAAAAAGTGGGAGGTAAGTGACAAAGTGACTTTTTTGGTCTATTATTATGAGCAACTTTTTTCTTTGCTCTCCGTTTTACTACTGCTACGATTTGTTACGCGTGCATTATAGTGGAAATCTGTTTTTCCAAGTCTATAGTTATAAAAAATTAAAACATCAAATCATAAAAAAGTCGGTAACTTTTTAAAAGGATAGATTTTTTAACTATATTTGTTTTTCAACGTTATTTTTTTTTAACAGAATTTGGACTTTTTCAACATAAAATAGTACTCGTAATATCAATGATAAGTTGATGCAGTGGTTTGGGGTTCGAATGCTTACTCGACCAACTTTGAGATATAAGGTAGTCTTTCTATGAAAGTTTGACTTGAGTATACTCAGTTTCAAGTCTGAGGGGACAGAGTTTACCCTGATTAATCGTCGTGTTTCGGACGGATTAGTAGGGGGTTTTCCCCCATTGAGTATTTGAAACGGACATTTTTACTTCGAGCGAGTTCTCTAGTGCGGATCTGGTTAAGACAACGTATGCTAGACTTCTCGCTGTCGAATCGCGACACGAAGTTTCAAGCGAAATTTATCTTTCAAAAAAAGATAGTACTCGTAATGCGGCAAACTAGACCAGACGGGGAGTGGTGGCGGTGATGCTGAAAGTGGCGGTGACAACGGGGTTGATGGTGGTGGTGTTGTTGATGGTAGAGTAACAAAATACAATTATGGTAGGTAGGTTAACTAATTTTTTTTTTAAATAAGGAGGTGGGGTATAGATATGTGTCGTTAGGTATTAATTAACGTATCGAATTTATATGATATCGTTGACACATTTGACCAGATTTTAGTGGGGTCAGCTTAATTTTGAAGGTTGTAAAAGTATAAAACACAAATTTAGTAGTCAGTAAAGTGGAGAGTAACCAATTGCGTCATCACTTACGTATCAACATTGGTAAGTTTGATTTTATAGATACTATATTAGAATCGGTTCCTTCCCGTATATATTTTTAAGTGGGACGACATTACTTTTAATATTCACAAATGTGGTTTGGACATTGGGGGGAATTTATCAATATCCGATCCACAGAGATAATGATAAACTGTTTATAGGTAACGTTTGGTTTATAGTGAGAGTAATGAATATGTTGACGATTAGTTTTGAAAGGAAAACAGTGAAGAAAAAAAATCCATCTTATATATATGATATTTGTTTTATAAATAGTTTTAAAATTGGATACTGAAATAAAAGCAAGATCAGACGCAAGAAGATGACAAAAGTTGATAAACATTGTCATAAAACTCATAAAACCCAATGGTTGTGATTGTGGGTTTTCTGAACAAACACTTGACGACTACCCAAAACAAAAACCCATTGACAACCCTTCTTCCAAACACCTCCCGACAACTTTTTCTCAAGCGTTGATGTATACCCGTCATTTCTTAAATACAATGAGAATGCATCACCACTTTTACCATGTGTCGTAGTTGATGGCATTCCTCTGCAATACGTAGGAGATGTTCCTCTCTTTATACTCGCAAGAACCATGAGAGAGAAACAAGACACGTAGGAGAAACCCGATGCCCAAAGACTTTATTTGGAGGTCAAACCCTTCACATAAAAGTTGCATTCATAAAGATAGAACTGAGAAAATGGATTAAAATTATCAGATAAACACTAAAAAGATCCCAACAAGTTCGGCCCAACCCAACAAAGACGGTCGTAATTTACTTGTCTGCTTCGGTTGGCCCTGTCTTCTATACAACAGTTGCCAATAATTCAGAATCCAGGAGTATATAAAATACACAAGACAAGATAAAGTTCACACCCAGGCCAGCCTCTTCCTATTCTTTATGAAACATAACAGAGAGAATGAATACACACCAACAAAAAAAGGAAGTGCAAAGTTTTACATGTCAAGGTTTCAAAACAAAGTTTCTTCAGAAAGTAGGAAAAAAACTAATGCAGCCTTGTCAACTCTTCTACTCTTTTCATAAGTTCTTCCACCGACACATTCATTGCTTTTGAGATCTCTTCCATTCTGATCCGTCCCAAATCAAGAAACGTCTCAATCAAGTCGCCATCCAAGAAGTTTCTTGAGTCAACGGTTTTCTTCTCACTATAAAATGATCTCCATTGCTCGTGGCTCAAACCCCCAACCCCTTTTAGAATCTTTCTCAAATTCGTCTGAAGTTTCTCCATGAAAATGTATTGATCCTGAGGAAGTGAGGCAATGACACCAATAACACCATTGACTGTTCCAAATATAATAGTTGGTATTTGACCGACATCAGAATCAGGCAACCGCATCACGAGCGAACCATGTCGGAAACGGTTCACAAATTCGCCCAGGTGGTATTCACCAACCACCTCTAGACGACCTCGTTCTTCATCAGTTGCGCCTTCACTGTTTTTGCGAACTGTGAAAAGGTTAAAGTTGTTCTCCGCACCAAGATAAATATCGTCATCAAGAATCTCGACAGCTGACATCCAGTTAGCGTTGTAATCACGAGCCCGTTCCTCTATTGCACCTTCCTCATGCTGAAAAAAAAATCACCAAGAAAGTAATTAGTTGGTACACACCCAACTAAATGGGATTATGTATTCTGTCCAAAAGACAATGGTCAAGAACGTCCCACTTAAGATAAAACTAAAATGGGGTCAAATGGGTTGGAGTAAAACAGGTCAAATTCACCCGCGGTGCATTTGTTATGATAAAACATGCTATTTTGTTTCTTTAGAAAAAATTCATTTCTATTGTAACAACATTGATAGCTACTGTAATCACATCTGGCACATATCTCTAAAAAATAAAGGCAAAAAACTGTATGCAGGCCAGCCTGGCCCACTGCGGAAACTACACAACTATCTACTTTGACCCAACCCACTTTAACCTGCTACAAGAAAGGTAATTATCAGTAGGGTACCTTATATATCAACAATGAAATTGATTTCATCAAATCACCAACAACAATAAAATCCCCACGAGTTTGTACATAGAGAGCAAGTATGTGCCCATGATGTCCACATTCAGATTGTAATTCTCGTGTACCATCATCTCGAAGCATCCACTTGTACAACTGAATTTTTTGATTTATAGCAGCAAGAAGTTTACCATTGAAGGCATTCAAGGAGTATACAGCACCTTTAGTTTCTTTCTCAGCTACCAGCTGTAGCTTCCCATCTTCGACCATAAAAACCAAAATTCGGCCCTACACTTGTGCAGCAATGAAATGATTATATTCGCATTAAGAGCATATTTCATATATATCAAAACTACAAAAATAGAATAACATCAAACCTTCGTTGGTTCATTCTCCTCTGGCATAACATAAGCCGTGCCAACACAGTAATATGCATTATTATCATCTGAGAAAGAGCAACTAAGTATGGAACAACCATACTCAAACTGGTCAAGTGAGTAAGTCGATATGAAATCAAATGTCTGATCATCCAACAAGCGGATAAAATGCATTTCAGATTCTTCAGTGCTTGACTGGTTGTATTTTAAGCTACATATAGCAAATGTTCGTGACTGCTCTTGGTGGCAGATTCGCCTTGCATGTTCACCAAGCGGGATAGAACGGATATGAAGTTTCTGAATGTCATCAATTGTCCCAATTGTCAATTCACCTTCTTTAGCGATCGCCAAACTGCAGACCACAATTAAAAAATGTTACAAGTAATGTACAACCATATAGGCTGAAGTACAAAATTACAAATGTAACCTGTCTGGAAAAGCAGCAGAATTGAAAGGGCACATGTGACTGACTTCTTTTAGGTTCACGTTACTGTAGAGCAATTTCTTGTTGCTGCTGTATATAACCGTGGGCCTATCAGAGGCTGCAAAAACATGTGTGGTATTCTTTGATGAAAATGTTCGTAACGTTATTGGCTGGGTACCAAGAGACACTTTCTTCCTATCTGTCAATTCGCCAGTGCTCGTGTTCAGTAAAAAGTTTAAAAGATGACCATCTCCAAGAGCACACAGCAAGTAAGGTATCTGAAAATAAATAGAAAACACTCTTATTTTAGGAGAACCGAAGTAGTAAAAGCTTAATGAAATCATAACTAGAATATACTAAAGAAGAAGCATACCCCTTCAAAGGCACAAAGAAGAACCGATCGGGGAATAATTTCACCACCTAATTGTTCCTCAGTGATCAGATTTAGGTCAGGCAGTGAAAATATCTTGACACTAATATCCGTCCACATACCAACTGCAGCAAGGTTACTATAATTTGGATTTTCACCAATGGGGTTTATGTCAAGGCATGAGATATCATACTTCAATTGTGCATGCTTTTTTTCAACTAAAATACCATCACCAATTTCAAGGTAAACTAGATGACCACCTCTAGTAGCCAACAAAACCTGTCAGAATGAACTCAAGTCAATATTTACTTTCGCCAGATAACACAAGTAGGAAGGAAGGACACGAGAGAATAAGACAAGACACACACAAAATAAGATACACGGATACATTACATATAAAATTATTACATGATAAGTTAACTGCAATTGGCTAAGCAAATAGAAACTAAAATAGAAATTTCTCCTAAGATGCAATATAGATGCGTAGACAGACATGCGTCTGAGAGCAATTATGCCTGAACACTGGATCAAATCATCTACTAAAAAACGCCAGGTCCACGCCCAGTCCAGGCCTGGTCTCCTAGAACCGATTAGGCCCAGGCCCCCAGCCCTGTGACCCTGACTTGTGTTAAGTTGAAGCCCGTGTACTTGTAACCTAAAGAACCAATGGCCCAAATTTAACCACCTTTCACGTAACAGAGCCGGCATTTACCAACTAATCGTCACATGACTTAATAATGAACAGATGATCTTAGCCATGCATTGCCAAGCACCACATAGAGTATAGAGTTCCATTCAAAGTTTCAAACTCCAATGAAGACCAGTGGTGATGTACCTGAGTAGCATTTGCAGTGGCAACATTTATTGAGAAACCAGCGGGTGCAAACCATTCGTTACGTAGCTCTCTTGATGTTGAACTTACTAGTCTCACAGAGCTTGAGGTAACCTGAAACAGCGTTTACTATGACTTTGAGTTAACAAAATATTATAATAATCAAGATCAATTAGATGTCTCTTATTTGAGAGCCATGGCAAATTACTTCTAGATCAGGTAAAAAGGTAAAGTAAAAATGAAATGATCAAAATGTAATAAAAGCCCATGCATACCTGAACTAGTTGATTATGAACAGCGTCATGACAAAATAATGTCTGTACTTGAGAACAAAAGCCGTCAATCTCAGTTTCCTCTAGCTCATCCTCTAGATTCATGGCCAATATTCGAGTCTCACTGATGAAACTCACAACCAAGAAAGTGTCATACAGATCATCTGTTGCAGATCTAAGTGACCACATTCCTTTAATACCTTGCAGTTCCACGGATGCCTTAACATAGCAAACATCATAACTTTGTTAAAAAGAAAAAAAAATCAAAAGAAATTAATAACCATACTAGAATATCACTAGAAAAGAGGATGCGAAGTCCTCACCTGTTCATTGATCCCAATTCCGTTTCTTACAATGCGAAGGGAACCATCTTTATACGCTCCTGAGCAAGTCACAACTTGCCCTTGACCTTGCCTCTCTAAGTCAACCACACAAAAGTCAACAATTGGTCCCAAGTTGACGTACCTTTCTAGAACTTCTACATAGGAACCTTTTGCATCAGGTTGGAGATTCAACTTAACAAGCTGCAATGGATGATGAAAAAAATAACTTTGGTGACATGCTATATCTCAAAATCCGCTAACAAGCAGAGACACAAGTTCATCCATCTTAATTAATTACATGCTGAGTGTTTACATACCTGGGAATCTCCGTAGCTTGAACCAACATATACAAATGCATTGTCAAGATATGATATAGTTGATGCTATAGATGTTTCCCCAAGAAGCTCAATTTTTAGTCCAGTAACCCTACAATTGACATATTTTTTTGAAAAGATTCATAAAGCATATTAGCATAGCACATAACATATGAAAAGTTAATCAAAATGGACCAAGGAAAAATGTCCGAAAAACATGTAGATTGTTGTGGTAATATTTATGTGCATATAGTAAATAAACAATAAAACTCACTTTTCTTTCTCATGAGCTATGACAAGCAAGTGAAGAAGCCCACTATGGTCCCCAAGTAAATACCTGGAACCATCTGCATCCACCCTTCCATATGCTCTAGTAATAGACTACAAGTTCATATGACACAATAAGAACCAGTCAACATAAACAGATTACAAAAGCTAATATAGGACATCATATACACGTTGAAAGATAATAAACATGGCTTACAAGCATATTTTTGTATCCGCATAAGACATCATATCAGTTTTTGAGTTCATATTTTCTTTATACATCACACTAGACAAAGTTGGAGTGACATTTGACTTACAGGTCTAATTGGTATTGCTTTAAAAGCAGAGGCACTACAATACACGATTGTCTCTTCACCAATGATTAAAACACCACAAAATGGTGGTGGAACAGGTATTAGTAAATCAGCTCCGTTGTCAAGATTGTTCTGAGACCACGGGCCTTCAGCAAAGTCTTTATCCTTCAAAGAAACCTCATAAGTTTTTACATGACGGGCATCTTTATTATCCTGAAATTGAAAAGTAAAATATAATCTTTAATATCCTGAAACCACACAAGAGAAATATACTAAATAGCATTCCTGAAAATGACTTTTAAAAACAAGGTCGAATGTTACTAATATGGAAACAACAAAGCTTGTAAAACCTAACCTGATAAAGAACAACAATTGTAGGCTTCGGACAACCATATAGAAACTTGATATCCAAAACTTGTAGTTCTTCTAGCCTGATACACAAATAGAAATAAGTCAGTTACTATCAATGGCATATTAAGAGGAAAGTACAGTGATCTTCATACTCCAAATTGAAGTGACCGTGCATCAAATTAATATCACTCTATACTTTGGTCAGAAATTGGAGGGAAGTAGGTGATTTTTATAAACTATTTGTCCAAAAAAACACACCAATTAGGTAATTAATATGGTTATGCCAAAAGGGCATCATCATAGTCCTGACCCTTGAGGGAGTGGAGTATATTCATAATAAAACCCTCTTCCTCCGGAGATAATTTTCAACAAACAAGAGAATGCACATCATATTGCATCTTAAACGTAGATCGATACCATGTGAGAAACATATAGCTTTGAATAAATACGCCGGCATATACAGTGGCCAACGGCCCAACAGTACGACATCAACATACCTGATGTTAAATGCTTCTTTGAGTTGTCCTTTGTTATCAAATGGAATGACCTGGAGAAAAAAAAAAGAGTGGATATTTTAATGGCCCATGCAACTGAATTATAGGATAAAATCCAAATAGCTTAAAATTGAAAAATACTATACAAAGAAAACTAAAGTGTTAGATCCGGAACAACTACCTTAAACAACCCATCATACAGATGGAGTCCAATGAGTCTGCAATCAGGGTCAATTATGCCTATCTACAAAGAGCAAACAGGTAGGAATGAATATTAGACATATAATAAAAGAGCAAAAGATGGTTCATTTGTTCTAGTAACTATTAATTAACTTTAGTAAGTTGATATGTACCTGGCCATTGTCTGTCGGTCTGCCTATGCGATCTGAGACATCACCCATAGCTCTACATAGATCAAGAACAAGTTTGTAAACAAATAAGAAATATAAATATATTGTTGGGAAACATGAAACAACTTTATTTACTAGACCAAACCTTGTAATAACCTCGTTTGCATCAGCATCCCACTGAAGAACACAAAATTTGTATCTTTCTGTTGCAATAAATAGAAGGTCTTGTGTTTCGCCCTTCAATAAAGCAAACAAATACATCAAGACCTCAAGATAAAGGATGAAACAATTATAATATAAACTCATATTATTGAAAGCACAACATAATTGACTCACATGAGGTCGAAAGAGTTCTAAAGTTGCGATTCTTCCATATATTGGCACATCCAACATAGGCTGCATAAAAGTAAATTCACATACTAATATAATGCTTGTTTGAAAATGTTAGATTCTTTGTCACAAGTCTGGGGCTCTGGGCATAACAATATTGTATGCAGAGAAAGATATCACATACCGAGAGTTATGTAACAAAGTCAATCAATGAGAAGATAGTATAATAGACTTTCACGTTTAATGTAGTCAATTTCGGTGATATTTTGGTGGTATACCAGTGGTATTTCAGTTTTCGGTCCTCCACTGTATTTCAGTTTTCGGTCCTCCACTGTATTTCAGTTTTCAGTGATATTCTGGTGGTATACCAGTGGTATTTCAGTTTTCGGTCCTCCACTGTATACCAGTCCAGATTTCTGTCCACATATCGGTGCCGAGATTTCCGTGAAATTTATCACAATCAGGCAAATTTCGGTGGTATAGCAGTTTTTCAGGCTTTTTTATTTTTTATTTTACTTTTATTTTTTGTCCAAACTTGGAAACAACATAAGAAACACTAATTTTTGCAAGTATTAACACTAATCTATCAAATATGACATTTTTAAGCTTGACTTTTGATGCTTTTTTTGGGTGCAAAAGACTTTTGATAATTAGATTAAGTAATAGGTATTAATTATTATATATTTATCGATATTGCAAAATAATAATATAGCGAATTCCCACCAAAAATTCGACAATTTCGAATTTTGGTCCGGTCCTTGACCAATACACGGCAATTTCGGTCCTTAAACTACTTAGACCACCTATGACGATAAGTCTGAATTTTAGACTCAATATTCCTTATTCTCATACTACAAGTTAATCCTAAGTTTTTGTAGAAAGTAACGGTACTCTCTATAATTTTCAGGTATGATCGAACAGCTACATGTGTACACGTAAGTCTACATTTTAGCCTCAACGATTTTCTTCTACATCACTAAAATCATATTTTTGAAAACATAATCAGCTGATTTTGTAACTTAATATTCCCAAAACTGATAACTTTCTTTCTTGGCATAGTTTACATATCATAAAAATACCAAAAAAAACCGATAATACATGTAATTATCAAAATTTGCTCTTTGCTAGGCTGGGATATCAAAACTGCCGTACTGAACTTGTCATACATTATGAGAGCACAAAGCCGTATAACTATAATTTCCTAAATGTACATTTAAACAATATTTCAAGAGATACAAAACTAAATGAATAGAAACCAACCTGCAACCCTTGAGGCGTTAGTAAATGAATCTCGATACGCGTACATTTCCTGGCCACAACAAATTATAACTCGTAAGCCGACACGTCAATTTTGCAAATAGCTGCCTTAAATAGCAGTTACAAACACAAATTATAATCATATTTCACAAAGTATCTTACTTTAAGTCAAACCCTAACATTATCAAATTGTAATATTCACAAATATTTCACACAATTAAGGATCCACAATAAAAAAATTAAACTTTTTTTAAAACATTAAATGAAAAATAACTATCAAATTATCACAACTAAATTACTTAATTGATAAGCAGATAAAATTTATAAAAAAAAAATAAAAAAGATAGAAAGACTTACGCTATAATGAGATTAAGTTCTTGAGCACCAGTGAAATTGCCGACGCATGAATGAGTCACGTTTGTAGGTTTATGAGCTGTTACTACGTAATTATATGTACTCATCTCTCACTGTATCTATATCTATATATCTGTATCTATCGGTGAATACATGAACTGTAGATATGAAACCCTAGAACACAAAAAATAAATAAAGCCTCCTTTTATTTTGTTTTCCTTTGATTTCTGCAAAGTGACCACTGTGTTCTACTTGTTTCCGGGTGTTGTTACGACGTCGTTTTTCGACCACTTGTTTTTATTTTTATTTCACCGATGATGTGATGCAACTTGCAAAGGCTGTTCATGCCAGGTTTTTTTTTGTTCTTTTTGTTTCGCTGGTGGACTGGTATTACTGTGACTCCAGGTCTTTTAAACATGGGCTAAATACCTTGATGGCCCAAACTCTAAACATTTTCCCAATCATAATATATTTTTAGCGAAATGTTATTAACAAACTGTGTGTCATCAACCGATTGAAAGAAAAACATGTAAAGACAAAATAGATTAAACCTTAATCATTTAATCTAACATGACAACAACTTAATTTGTAAATATATATTTGTAATTTGTTTGTCATTTTAACATTTGTTTTATTTTCATAATTGAGTAAATTACTATTTTTCCATCCCTAATACAGTATATTTTTTTTTTCAATCTTTTTGGTGAAGAAAATATCAATTTTTACGTTAAAGTTAGCAGAAAATAACGATTTTTGCAAATTTCGTTTGGACAGAGTGACGCCATGGAAAGGCATCACAAAAGTGAAAGACGGAAAATGTAATTTACTATGTATGTTAAGACGTTTGTTAAGAGAAATGATCATCTTACTATTACACTTGTTACACGTGCCTCTATTAATGGCCAAAAACTCACGCCCTATGAGGGGAGGACCACGATTGTAAAATTTTGTCAGCTGTAAAGTAAAAGTTGATATTACACTTAAAAAATTAAAAAATGAATAAGATGACAACTTCGCGGAGGAAGAAATAATTTACTCTTTATTGTTTTGTAAGTAAAGAGTAATTGTTAGGAGTTAATCTATTTTCAGGTTTTGTACAGCTTGGACGTATAGTTGTATGGATGCAAGTCAGCAAGAGCATATGATAATCTTGTTGATTTTTATGGATGTTTGAAAATCACTTCACAGTTTATAAATATGACCAAAACCATCACAGTAACATACAAAATCATATGGGGTATTCATATGCATCAAGAATGAGAACATAGTCGATAATTAAGATACAATGAGGAGGGTTAACTTTGTTGTAGATAAACTAGTTCAGGAATGTTTTATTCGTCTTAATGATGTCTTATTTCGCTTAATACACAATTTCTGTTTAGTTATAATAATTTCCTTAGATCTTGTTATGTGCATACGAGCGGTTTCCAAACCCTTACAAAACTAATTTGAACACCATAAGGAATTAATAGACATTGATTCAAAAAGAAAACAGTCACAACAATGTTATTAACATGATAATTTGTTTCCATAAAACGAGTCTATATGGCACCAATGTTCTTAAGGCCCAAAACAACACCGACGCCGATAATGTGGCCAACAGTCCCACAAGCCAAGGTATCAGCAAGTGTGAAGCCAGCAGGGTCGCCGGTTTGAAGCCCTGAATCCCTAACCTCGAGCTTTAGCCCTGCAGTTGCCTTCCTGTTTGCTGATGGAGCCAATCCAAATCGACCAGCAAACAACATCAAGGTTGTCGATGTCACCATTATCTATATGATCAAGTAAAACATCAAATTAAGTATATGTTACATTTGTCTGTCATATTTTTAGACCGTTTATCCAAAATGAACTTACATTCAACCTATATACCATAAAAGGCTGGGATTAGTTTCCTGGAATGTAAGAAACTTTGAACGAATGCTTATAGTAGAAAAGGACTAAAGTTGTGTGTATTGTATGTAAACAACTCGAAATAATGTTTATTGTGTGTAAGAATTTCGTTTCAATCAATTAAAATCTTATAAGTGGCACCTATATATGGTTACCACGTATGTTGTCTTATATACAATAAACATTTTTTCGAGTTGCTTAAATACAATACACACAACTTTAATATTTTCCTACTATAGACATTCGGTCAAAGATAGTTACATTAGAGGAAACTAATCACTAAAAAGTTACGAGTGCAAATAGTTTACCAAATTTGTGGATGAACCGATGAAGTCACATCGAACACCCAAAGCTCCCTTTCCCTTTCCCTTGGGCTTCATTGGTTGCATTGCTACCTGAAAGTGGTCAATTACAAAATCATAAATTGCCAAGTAAAAGAAAAATAAAAAAAATGTTTGATTTAGCTATCAACTATTTGACTTATTCACCTATTTTCTTATGCACGAAACTTGGGCTAGGCTAGAAGGCTATGGTTGACATACGGCCATACGGGTTCAGATGATAAAAAATCACATTTTACTTCCTAATTAACATTAACTTATACTTAATTTTGGACGGATTGTTACTATTCAAACCCGGCCCGATATTGTTAATTTGCCGATGACAAAAAAAATCTCTTGAAAGAAATATTGGGCTTGGGGCCGGTATCTTAAGTTTGCCTTTGGCAAGACTTGAACAAGACCTTCCTTGGAAAGTGGCGAGATGCAACTATAAAAATATTGTAATGTAAAGATGATTTGATCTAAACACATATTGTCAAAATGATTATAAACTAGTAAGTATAAAAAAAAACAGAATGAACTAACCATGCTTTGAACAGGGGATAGTGATGGTGAGCTGGCCTTCAAACCAGTGAATTGAGGAAGAGAAGACATGACAACAGTTGCCATTTTTTTTCTTTTAAATGTTGAAAATTACTAGAGAAACTTTGGAAATTCTTGAGTTTGAAATTTGGAGTTATGGAATAAGGACTTAAAGCAGAAGCCACCACATAAAAGAGTTTAGTTTATGGCCATGGAATGTTTCAAGCAGGATAAACTTAGATCCTTGTTACTTACATGGCATTATCTTATTGGACTACCTTATATCCACTAGATCTTATTATTATTTTTCTGATTTTCTATGTTATAGAAAACATGAGTTTTTTCGAGTTACTTTATATATCACATATAAAAAGTCCAACTAAACTATATAAATTTATTTCTAGATAATTACTCCAAGTTATGTTGGTGGTGAATGAACATAGTATTGTTGTAATTAATAAATTGTTGTGACATATAAAGAAGAAGAAGAACATATACTAAATAGTTGAGCATGTTTACTACTGTTGATCTAAATTTGCTCTGTTTTACACTTAAATTGGTTTTTTTTTCCGAACATTCAGTCGGTATGCGACATTAGGGAAACCTCACCGTATAATGGTGAAGCCTTGCACGTATCCTAGACAACGATATCTTGACCATGGGCCGTTACAAGTATTCGGAGGAAAAAACCTCAAAACTTGTCATCCCTAAGGGTCGAACTCAAGACTTTAGATAAAACCTGGGATGTCTCTGACCAGTTGGACTAGTTATCTTAGCCTCAGTAAACCTTTTAGTTTGGTAAAGTTTCTTTCTTATTTATAACTTTGAGTTTAGTCCATTTGGTATGTTTGATTCCTATTTTTAAAAACCAAATTTAACTTAACCCTTCATTATACACTAACCAAATACCTTGTATATAAGTTATGCAACTATTTCGTGGGACACTTATGAACAACTAACAAGGATTCTTTTACCGATATAAAAAGAAGGGTAATTTTATTACTTAGACTATTTATAATAAGGATGTCCATGAAAAATTTATGAGTGATGTGTTGGAGGATATCCATCCTTAATTGTTTATGAGGAAGTGTGAAGAAGAATGAGGAGAGAAGATGTTTGTGTGTGTATGTATGTTAATTGTATGAATATATTTAATTGTTTGTGGTAAAATGAATATGTTATTGTTGTGGGAAAAGGATGTTTACAGAAAAGATAACTGATGTGACATGTTGATTAGGATGTTTGTGAAAAGAAAAGCTCAACCGTTGTGGGTGGTCTTATTAGATTAAACTGGGGACTACAAAATGCACTTTAGTATGGACTACAAAATGCATAGGGTTCTTTTATTACTTATTAGATTAAACGGGGGACTACAAAATACACATAAAATTAAAATTAAGTACCATTTCATTGGTGTTCGTAGTTGGAGTGTACAAATGGCGTCGTGGAACAATTTGTTCAATCTTTTGCCCCTCCCTCAGAATGTAAGTCTTATTTTGGAGATGGAAAGCATATGAGAACTTGTTTTAGTTTCGTGCTTTTGTTTCTTCAATGGCACCATAAGCAATTGTGTGATGGGCCCCTCTAATGTATTAATTCTTTTACCTTGAATAAACTCGACATGTCATAACAAAAGTTTCAACCTTCCTTATTCTTGCTCTAAATAGACTCGTCCTTGGTAGGTTGAGAAGAGACTCCTTTAGACTCTTTGGATTCCTTAGTCAAATTTGGCTTAGGAATTGAGTTGTTCGGTTTACCAGCGTCAACACTAGGTTGAAGTAGGACTTCTGGAATATTAGGTTCTACAGGAGTATAATTGTTGTTGAAAGGTGGAGGTGTTTCATTATAGGAAACCTTAGCAGTGTCAGAACTCTTAGATGGTGAATCCTCAAACTTATTCATATGCATCAAAAGCTCAGTATGTCTAGCAGAATCAACCTTAGCATTCAGTTCTACTATTTCTATCCTAGCATTAGCAAGTTCTTTCTCAACAGTAGCACACTTTGTAGCTAACAATGCATAAGCTTCACCACCTACTCTTTCT
>JANDBE010000028.1:41599619-41609668 GCA_024320915.1 Erigeron philadelphicus
ATCTCTTTTTTTTATTTTTGGACGGCATTCTATTCTACTTCTAATCATAAATTACATGTACCGGGACTCTCGAAAAACCTCTATTAATCCACCCTCACAAATGTGAGAAGTGGGACTCGAACCCAGGTTGATCCTCCAAAGGTCAAAGACCTTACCAATAGGCCACCAACCCCATTGGCAGGGACCCAAATCGATTTATTTTTAATTGTCTATTTAAATGTCACTTAGGAAAGTCACAAGTGTAAAAGTGGTGATAAAATCTACTATAGCTACCCACTTTGATCAATTAACCAAGACTTTAACCTGATACGAGATCACTGGTGCTCAATCTAGTAGTACAGCGCTACTTACAAAATTACCCACCACTGCAACATCAGAGTTTGTAACAAAAATACATCATCGTAAGGCTACATAAGATGGTTTGGCAAGTTGGTCGATTTATGCTTGGTTTTTGGACGATCAATAACTAACATAGAAGTGAGTTTAATACTGATTTTAGGCAATTATATCTTCAAAAAGAAAAACTCTAAGGGAAAGAAGATTTCGACCTTGATAGTAGCCACATCCGTGGCAGAAGGCTTCAAATCCAGAGCTAGACCAAAATGAAGCATTGCCTGGTCATACATAGAGCGACGTTTGTATATCTTTCCCATCAATGCATACACACTGCTTTCATGAGGGGCATACTCTTTCAGCTCTGCCAGAACTTGTAAAGCACTGTCAAAGTTCTCCATACTCACAAGAATGTTAGCCTTTTGATACATAGGGAGGGGGTTCATTTTATCTGCTGTTATAGATTTCTCCATCATTGCTAAAGCTTCTTCATTTCTCTGACAATTTAGTTTCACAAAATTGAAGATAAATTTCAATGTAGTAACGCGAGAACAAAAATTATTGAAGTTTATAGTTCCCAGAAACTACAGTTATTTTTAACCACTTGTCACATAATTTAAATAAACTATCTATAATTTTCTACACCTAAAGTATATTTGATGGTAAAACGGCTAAAGTGTTTTGGGGGCAAAACAGTTTAACTTTTAGAGCTAAAGAAATTAGATCAGCAATCTAGTGCAATTTAGAGCATCACTTTCAAACACTTGAGTAGTTGAGTACAAGTTAGAACACAACTAATTTTGGTACTTTTACCCTTTTGACCTATTATCAACAATCTCTAAATTCAATTGACACTGACATCAATGATGATAACTAAAAAAATGTGGGAGTGATTTTCATGTGCAAGAAGATATAATCAAACCTTCAATGCATGCAAGGAAGTCCCAAGGTAACACATTATAACAGAAGAACGAGGGTTAATTTGTAGAGCCCTTCGAAAGTGATGCTCTGAGAACTGGTATTTCTCCTGGCGAAGATATATCATCGCGAGGCCATACCAGGCATTATAATGTCTTGTATCAATCTTAAGGGCATTTTGGTAACTCTTGATTCCATTCTCAAAATCCTCCAATGCCACATATCTGTGGTTAAAAATAAATTCATATGCATATTATCAGAGATAAAAGATTATTCCAAATAAATAGGTATTATAATGTTCTCATTATGTGACGATTAAAGTACAAAATTCATACTCATGACCACAAAGGGTGTGCGCATAGGCGAATCTAGAATTCAGCTGCACTGCTCGTTGAAAGTTCTTGAGAGCAGTTTCATGGTCTTTCTGCATGCTATAGCAATTTCCCATAGCACACCTACCATATTTGGAATATTAAAAGTTGAAGTGAATCTAAAAACACATACTTGCAGAGCAACCTCAAAAACTAATTGTTTTGGACGCCTACCATGACTGAGGGGATAAACGATCCGTTGATATCAGCTCTTGTGCCAAATAACTCAACCTCATATCCTCCTTCAGGTGCTACAAAGTCAAAAACCAAAGGTTAGGGAAAACTATTTGTGTATAGCCAACCCCTTTGCAATAACTATTTACATAAATGATGTAAACTTAACTTAATGGTCCTATGAGTGAAATATATGGAACCATTTTAAAAAAAATACTAAAAATCTGGCTGTTAGTACCAATGTAGTGACAATCATTGATATCATATTGTAAATATTTGGTAAGTACAAGCACTTACATATAGAACAGTAGAATAAATATCCATTCCTTCTAAGCTATAAGGAGAAGCCAAGCGCGCATTGCTAAAGGCATGCTCAGCTTCTAAGTAATCAACCAATTCAAAATGAGCTTTTCCAACCTGCAATTAATAATGCCAGAAGGTCGGAAATCTATTAATATCAACTTTAAATATATTTAAAAAGAAAGCATAGAAACGGATACCAGATCATCAATAATAATAGGTTGAGGAAACATATATAATTCATGCATATACATGTAAAAATTAATTTACCTGGGAGAGCACCCAGCCAGTATTATAATGCTTATGAGGAAGTTGTAGAAATACGTCAAGTGCATCCTGTTTATAGATTAGTAATCAGAGTAGTATAACACCAGCGTAAATAGTAAACTTTTTAACTATAGGGTTGTGACACGATTGCAAAATCCAAAACACACCACACCGATCAAAACAAGAAACCAAAAATTCGAATATAGTGGACCAAGTACTGGAAAGTAACGGTTAGGTACCAACTAGCACCTTATGCCAGAATATAACTTTGGGTTAGTAATTCAAGTGTAAATACCTATTTGGGACTGCGATTAAAGCCTAAATCCTTATCTGAACTAGATTGGGTCAATAAAATACTAGAGAAAAATCTTTATAGTTCATGTTGATGTTCAGTGCAGTGCGGGATAAGGTTCAAATTTCTGGATTTTGCACACTCCTTGTCACTTTACAATACCTGACAGCGGTAAAGACAGGAAAGTCTGTAACCGTCCCCGAGAATTTTCAGCAGGGATAATACTTCTGAAGCACCACTAGCAACTTTCGATACACTCATTGAAGCCCGGCCCATTGACATGCTTGTATCATCACGTTCACATGATCTTGTATCAGGCGATGGTGATGAACCAGAAGTGGTTGTAGTATTTGATCGAGAATCATCAAGCTCGGGCCGACTTTGACCTTCATGAAGACTTTCAGTAGACCAGGATGGTCCTTTTCTAACTGTAACTGAACGAAATGCTGCAGAGGCTAACTTAGAAGGATATTTAGACGAGTGATTTGTTCCATTCGCGGTTACATTAATGCCACTTGAATTTGCTACAGCACCCGCTTCTCCTGCAAGTCTTGTGCTTCTTCTAGGACCAGAATCAGAGAACAATCTTCCTGATATCTGGAGAAGAACATGAAACATGTAAAAGTGATAGCATACAGAATATGACCATTTGATCAATAGGTGGCAAAATGATTGGATTTGAGTTAAACAGGTGAACATGTCAGGTTGCGTTGAGTGGTTGGCCCAAGAGGCCAAGACACTTTTTGTCCTACAATATGGAGCGTGTCAAAACATAATTGCAGAAATTATATCATCTCAGCAACTTTACATTTTTTGAATAACACGAAATAGACAGTTTCAAGCATTAAAGATACACTCTGCTCGACTGTTAACCCGTTTGACCCTATCAAATTTAATATTTATTATTTACTCATTTGACCCGATAGCGATAAAATATAACCCGAATCAGTAGCCTATGAGAAAAAGGGTCAAATTTGCCACCTTTAAATTCATATCATGCAGATACAAGATACAGCACACAGCTGATTAACAATGTAATAAATTAGTAACCTTTCTTAGCTTCCCCTCATCCACAAACTTTCTCCGAGGAGCTTGAATGGTAGATTTTACAGTTGATCTTGGGGATGCGTCAGCACCAGCAGAACTCGAGCTTGTGGGAACATTTTGGAGCATGTTTCTACATATAGGTGGAGGGGCCACACCTGACAGCTACAATTTCAGAGAATATAAAATGATGATACTTTGAACAGAGGAAGAATATAGAATAAAAAAATATCTAAGAAAAATACAACGTCAATGGAGTAGCTATGTATACCTGGGTGGTCATTGGAGAAGGGGTATTATAAAATGATATGTTAGCATGAACACCATTAATGTTGGGTTGGCTGGCAGAAAAAACTGCACCATTATGATTTAAGGAATTATCCTTGACGTTATTGCTATGCAACATTCTTAGTTGTCTTGGACTAACACTTTCAGCTGTTTGTCTACCAGCAACCAGATTATGATCGCCATTAGACGCCTGCAACTCAGGACCCACATCATTACTCAAGTATTGCTTCTGGATACATTCAGAGGCCAATTCCCCAAACACTGATGTTGCTTCGCCAGCAGCCCCTGAAACATCAGATAATGATCAATTACTTCTGTGTGTATGATTAACAATCAAACTGCACATACACACAAGGAGTAAACAAAGAAATAAAGCTCACTGTCACAAAAGCACATTAAAGCCTTATAGTGTAGAAAAGACTAACAAACCTAATTTACACAACTCCTCATATGCAGCCCACAATAGAGGATCCATCGACAGGGCCTGGTTAAACTGATGAACTGCACTTTTTATTCTATCTGTGTATCTGAACGACATAATGAGCACATGAATTTGGGATTTTAATATGTGACAAAACAAATGCAATAAACATAAATTATGACAAAAGAAACGAAAAATGATAAGCAGGTCATTTTAAACATAGAATCAAAATATATAGAAAAATATCCCTCCTTCCTTTAAGGTGAGAAGATTAAAGTCATGTACCTGTAGATGAGCCCAAGAAGATAATGACCAGCTGCACCATTTGGGACCTGGAAATGTAAGGTGAATGTAATGAGGTAGCTTATCTTCAATCAATCGTAGTCAATTATATACACTTTAACAAGAAACTGGAAAAGATAAAAATTAGCGGATTACCTCAGCACTAGGCTCATTAGAAGGCGATAATGCCATTTCGGCTTCCTTCAGGAGATCCATTTGAAAACATGATATTGCAAACAAGTATCTGGACTGAGGCAATTGTGTTCCTTCATAGTCATATGATTAAGAAAAAGGCAAAAAGAAGATATATTGAGTTCCCCTTCATTAAATAACTGTTATAACCTACCAGTAAAGTAACTACGCAAAAGAAAGGTATCAATACTTGAGCCCATAAAGACATAACTAGTGAGGTCCAATTTGAACATATGAACTTCAGGCCAGTAGGGCACAGCCAAAAAAATTATACTTAGGTTATTTTACTGATAATAGTTTTTCTCTCATTATCCTAATTAGATGTGAGATTTTACTTTCAACATTTTTATAGTAGAAAAGGAAGGAAATAACAATTCAGGTCAAGACAGATTCATAGATAAAGTGCATGATATTTTGAAATTGATAACAGATGTTAATAATAACTAGAAGTGCAGCCTAGTAATTAAAATATTTTGAGTAAGATTAAAACTGAAAACTCTTGGGAAGTGTCATCAAAACCAAGCCAATAGCTCAATCGTCATATAAATCTCTAACCCAACTAAATTTTCTTTCCAATTTCAGTCAGACCTCAATGCTGTTCAGATTGATTTTGATATCTGACTAATGAGGATGAGTTCATTTCAGATGAATTTGATGTATACAGATGAAAATTTGTAAACTGAATAAAACAGCAGCAGCCAACTTTTGGATTCTTTCCAAACAGAATAAAAAGGCATTAGAATATCTCATCTCAGTAATACTAATACAAAAAGCTTTGCTAATCACAACTGGCAATTCAATCTGGTCTCTTTACCCGTCGTATTTTACATATACAGGTGTTAATCCACTTGATTTAAGATTGATGGTAAACTTCTTCATTATTAGAATAAAATAGTGTCATGGAAGCAACAGGCCTTAAGAATGACATAGGTCAGCACGACAGCACCAGACTTGATCAATTTGATGGAGACACAGTTCTCAATTTTAAAGTTCACAAACCCAAGTTGATATCTTATGAAACCTTCAGACACTTCATCCACAAGTCTGAGAATTGAAATAAAACTACTTTAAACATGGAAAATAACTGAGATTACACGCACCTTTCAAAATATGGTAAGCCGAATAAGCTTGATTGCTTTGTAAGTAACATGCTGCTAACAATTGCAGATTTGTCTGCATTTGTCACAAATTACAATAAAGAATTAATACAAGAAAAAAAATGATATACTCAAAAGAACTCTAGTTGACTATTCACATAAAGAGACCCGATTACTCCAAATTACGTTGCTTTACCAAAATCTGAGATGACAAGAGAAATTAGGTAACTTATTCCACGGGCACAAACTGGTGTCACTAAAGCCCCTTATATACAACACAAACAACAACTAACAAGATAATTTCAGATAAAGTTCGACGGGTGTGTCTTTTTTTTGTTTCAAAGTGAACATTCAATGAAGTCTTTAAACATATCAACTCACAATAGCACCAACTTGCAAGAAAACGATAATTTCCTAAACATATTCGAACATAAAGAAAGATTGAGTATACCTCGGAGGGAAACTCGGAACAGAGACGCTCGCACATGAAAATTGCATTTCGGTATAAAAGATGCCGCAGACTGTTCTGTACACAGTCAGTTAACAAACTCTCCATAGATTTGCCAAAACTTACACACTGAATATGATAACATAATAATAAGGATCCCATCACAATAAATAAAAAATAATCATTATATAAGGTTCAAAATTTAAAACCCTAGAAAAATTCTATATTATACACCTATCTTTATATCTAAGGGAGAGCTAGTAAATAAACTGAAGGAACCTATAGATACAATACATATATGCATATGCATAATATATAATAATAATGATAAATGAGAGAAAGAAAACCTGGAATTTGAGAGTAAAGGAACCGGAGATTTCGGAAGTGATGTTTCAGAGAAAACAAGTTACAAAGAATGTATATATATTATATTACATTAATTAATTGATTGATTAATTTTGCTTTTGAGTAATTAATTGAAGAATGAAAGAAAAAGACTGAAATTTTGTATCAAGTGTGTGTTTGTGTGTTTTTGTTCAAACAGGAGAGAGAGAGAGATTCAAATTTTTGTGAGTGATGATATATCTGCTGCAGTGGGTGTTTATTTTGGGGGATTTTGAATCTTAATTAAACAAACCACTTCTTTTAACCTAAAAAATCAAAGTAACGTTTTTTTTTTTGTTTTTTTAAAACCTAAGGTCGATCGGCATGCTTTTATTACATGAAAAAACTCATTCTTTATTTTTTGAACTTTTTTGCTCACAGTAAAATTTAAAAGCAAAAAACAATACCTCAAGATTTTAAATTTTTTCATACACTAATCCCTTATAGATGGTTGGTCCAAAAACTTATCTAAAATGCATTTATAAAAAGGGAACACCTAATTTGATCAACAGGAGTTTACATCTCATACTCGAATATACACCATCGAAACCGAGATTAGTATCATATGTTTCTAGTAGCACGTAAATTACATGACTCTAAGACCGGTCCTTATAGTATGGCTCCACCGCGTCTGGGCCACGTCCAACGCCTTGGAAGCGGAGGATGCTAGTAGCACCGGCGGCGTCTGGACACGTCTTCCCCCCTGCGTCTGATTTCAGACGCCAGTTGATGTTAAATGTGAGTCCCGATCGAAGCTTTGCCATGAATAAAAGTGGGTTAGACGTGGGGTTATAAGTAGGGGTGTGTCTTGGTGTGTTTAGAAGAGAGAGAAACTGATGAATAGTGTTAGATGTGGGTTAGACGTCGTTCCTTATAAGGAGAGGCGTTACCAAAAAACAATGAGTTATTAATGCTATTGATGTGATAAATCCTATCCTTCTGTTTATTTATATATAATATATAAAAAAGGGAAAAAAGAATTCTTCTATTCCAATTTATGCTTTGAACTAGAACGAAAAAAATCTTTATTACGTAATGTTGCATCAAGATTAAATCACTTTCCTTTTTTTTTGCAATTAGCTTATTGAAATTGTAGTTATTGAAGTGTCACAAGTCCAAAATTAGTTAATGTAGTTCTATATGATATAATAACTAGATCGAAGAGACCACTAATAATTAAGAATAATTAGAAAACAATATCGAGCATAATGGATGAGAACACATGATTCGTAAACAGGTAATAAAAATGGGAGGTGGGGTCCTGAGGGTGACACTAATAATGAAAGGGTCATGTGCAGATTGGGTCCATCAAGTGGTCGTGCACATGCAAATAACATGCAACGAACGACACTAGTCTCCCTCCCTCCCTCGATCTATCTATCCATCTATCATAATTTTAACACATTCCTCCATCCATTTTTTACATCTTAAATTATCTCCAAATCTCTTGCTCACCCCAACTTTGCGAGGTGCTTTTCTTTTAACAAAACAAAGATTTTATTAATAACTGATTAGAAAGTAACCAATCATAAAGAAAATTACATATAAAAGAAGAGGGTTTTTCAATTACTCGTCTCAATATATATGTTTCTTTGTATAATGATATACCATAAAAAAATAAGATAATACTCGGATCAACAAAAATGACATTTCTTTTTACAGAAGTATTGAAGATTTATCATTTGGGCAATCGTTTCGAGCCTAAATTTGGTGTCTTTTTGTTTGTTCACTGTATCAACAATGGCGGCACTACATACAACGCAAGTGTAACTCAAGATACGAGTTTGCTAAATCCATATACTTAATTACTTTAAAAAGTGATGTACTGTATTTTCTATTAGTGTTACAGGTCAAAATATTATGAAATATCGGTCAATATATGTAAATAACTCTAGATTTTTGAAATATTTCATAACAATAAAACTTATAAAAACGGATATGTGTAACTAAATAAAAAATCAAACTACCAAAAATGCCGACAACTCTTAAAAAGTCGTTAAAAATAGTCGAAAAGTTAAAACTACTACTAAAAATTGTTACAATTTAAGTTTTTATCATTATCAATATGTGTCGATACAAAGCTAATGACGAAAAAGTTTATGCTACCAAATTCCAAATTCTTTTTTGCTAGTTTTTAACACGATATGGAGATTCGAAATCATTCCCGTAAAGAGGACATAAGATGGAGGGAATATCCAACCCTCTCGTGCACAAGTTCAAACGACGAAGGTTATCACACTTGTCTAAATTTCGGTTTTGACAGAATTTTTAGATTTTATTCATTAAACACATTTTCGTTTTTAACTTTATTATATTGATTTTTTCTTTCTACTTTATATGTATTGATTATGCCAAAACGAATATATTGCGAATAGAGCTTAATATAAAGCTTGTTAATAATCGATAGTCAAAATAAAAACAGTATGAATTAAAGCTGGTTAGCTGGATATGTTAACCTAAAAAGTTGACACAAAATCAGCTAGAAAAAGCTAAAAAAGTTCAAGAAATGCAAAAAGTTATATAGGGCATGTGCTGGGCCTAACAGAAAGCACATGGGGTTTGCCTCTTTTTCTTTAAAGTGATTTGAATGCATACAATCCCTTCGAATCGAAAAGGATAATATTTGTTTATTTCGACAACCTCTAATATTATAAAACTGTACTCATGTGGTTTATTGCTTTCATTTGCATTGTTCTTGTCCCACCATTAGCTGCAATTCACCATATACTGAAACCTCGTTACATCTCAAAATGTCATCATCGATCTTATTGTTCAACTTCTTCTTATTTTTGTTATTGTCTTAATTAGTTTGTAAATACAAAAAGTGGGATACATATGAAAATAATATTATTTTATGAAAAATGATACGTAAATTTACAACTTTTTATCTTTGGACATGTAGTAATGTACCTTTTTCTTTTTTTAACAACGTGCGGTGTACTGGTGTTGATCATTTTCTGTCTTGGGTCTTGTTTGTCAAAATATTATAGCAGTTTGAGCTAGGCTTTGAGCAATTAAGAGCATCTTGATAAAACAAACATATGAGTGAGAGTGAGAGTGACAATACTAGAAAATGAGAATTTTATTTTTTAAACGGCATAAATATTATTAATAAAATATCAGTTAGCAAGATGTTAGAGGCATAAAATTACAAACCAACATAGAAATACAACATATACACATTCTATAGGTGTAAGCATTACTTAGAGAGATCTTTTGCGTAAAAAACATGTTTCTA